>PNEQ01085672.1:0-63936 GCA_003012365.1 Medauroidea extradentata | reverse complement strand
CCGGTGTTCCAGCTACCAGAGAAAACTACCACAGCTAAGTCCGGCGAGGTTTTTAGTCTTATGTTAATAGTCGCTCTTTTTAGCCGAACCTTAAGACTCGGAACTAACAAAACATTTTAATTTGCCCGCAAACACACTGAACATTTGGAGTCAATTGCTCAGTAAACTTTTAATTGTGGTAATATATATATATATATATTTGGTGAAATTTAAGCAAGTCTATTTTTTTTGTGAACATTATCTAACCGGAACCTTTGAGACAAATTTTATTTATTAACGTTAATATATCTATTTTCCTGGCTGGCTAATCACTTTGAAATTTGGATAGGAAATTACTGGCAATATTTCTAAATTGATTACTAATTTTCTTTTGAGAAGTCATAAATAAACATTTTATATATATATATATATATATATTTTTAATGACTTGTATCTACTGTTTTCCTACCAAGGGTTTTGTGTATTTTGGCCGCAGTCGTGGAAGTGGAGCAGTTTCCAGTTGGTAAGTGTCCAGGTATCACTACACCACACTATTCCCCACGCAGCGAAACAGCAGACTACACACCATACTGTATATGTACACTACCACATATGAACATAACACAGTACATATAACATTCCAGGAGCGAGATGCTACATATAACATTCCAGGAGCGAGATGGTACATATAACATTCCAGGAGCGAGATGGTACATATAACATTCCAGGAGCTAGATGGTACATATAACATTCCAGGAGCGAGATGGTACATATAACATTCCAGGAGCGAGATGGTACATATAACATTCCAGGAGCGAGATGGTACATATAACATTCCAGGAGCGAGATGGTACGTATAACATTCCAGGAGCGAGATGGTACATATAACATTCCAGGAGCGAGATGGTACATATAACATTCCAGGAGTGAGATGGTACATATAACATTCCAGGAGTGATATGGTACATATAACATTCCAGGAGCGAGATGGTACACATAACATTCCAGGAGTGATATGGCGCTTATGTCTTGTCATCCTTGTATTTCGCAGCAGCTCTATCGTAAGCTCACATTAGAAGAAAATTTGAAATACTAGGCATGTCTACCTAAATCAGTTTTACAGGAAAAATAACTGATATATAGCAATACTAATGAAGTATGGAACGTTTGTTAATATTACACGTAATTTTAACTTTTTAACTTTCATATAATGTTTATGAATGTGGTATACGTAAATATCAAATTTCGTTCGCTATCAAAGAAAACAATGGTAATGTCTACTTCTGAACGAACAACATAAACGGCATATTGATTTGAAAGTTGTAATATTGTCAGAGGAATCAGTTCGTAACTATAGACCTTCTCAAGAATACAGCAGCCCCTGTATTTAATTAAATTTTGCATATTAATTAACATGTCTGATATTGAATGAAAACACAAATTTTCGACGTATTTAACTATACCTGACTAGCTGTTTTCGCGTAGCTCACAACCTTGTACGAAAAAAAAATATGTTTAACTGATTTTTTTATTTATGTAGATATGTATGTTGAAAGTTTTCTCCTTACGTCATCCTGACAAAGAGTTCAGATAGATTAGTTTCTGTACTTAGGGCTCCTCTGCGTTCTCTCAGAAACTTCATCCAGGATGTATCAACACACGCCGCACGACATACGTGTATTAGTGGTTATCGAGAAATACGTTACAAACTCAGTATTTTCATTATTTTGTAACGAGAAACAATGAAATTTAAAACTAATTGTTTAACGCGAATGTAAAATAAACGAATCTATTTCCTGTTCCGTGTCGACGTGTGAACTTATGAACAATGACTCTGTTCGTTAATTTATAAGAAAATTACAAAAATATACGCTGACACGATTATATCTCACTTTGATCTCTATGTCTGATGATTTATCAACTGCTTCGTTCTACTTTCCACGCCTCGCTGTTTTACTTGTTCACTCAAAGATTGTCAGGTGAAAAACACACAATTTAAGCTATGCTTCTATGTTTTAAAGTGTGGCATGCCTATTATGATACATGTCCTTGGCCCTCACAATTCCTAGATGGATACATGTTCCTAGGCCCCTCACAATGCCTAAAATTGCAGATTAGAAGATTTAATTTTACTTTGTGCCACACATTCTACAAAAAAAAAATGCTGTATGGTGACTTAAAAGAAAATACTACGAAAATACTGCTTGATAATTTAGATCTTCACGCAGCAAGGTTCTATTATTGTTGATGTCCGTACTAATGTCTCTCTCATCGCTTCCATTAATACTGTCTCAAAACGGTCAATATATATGAGACGAGAACATAAATTAATAGTTCACGAAGTATCTTCAGGAAATTAATTTTGTGGTTAGTAGTGGCTGAAATGTTTCCAATTTTAATTAACAGGGCCTCGGGAACTTATTTACACAGCTGTATGAATATTACTTTCAAATGATAAAAGTGAGCTGATTTAGTGAAACTGTGATATATGATTGTCGACTATCGTGTTACTATGAAGGCAAAGTTTTCAAAGAAAAATTTTAAGTGGTATTAATTTAAAATGTATCTACTTTATTATTATGTATATATTTTGTTTTCGGCAATATTTAGCCAAAATTACATAATAATTAGTTAAAATAATTAGACAATGTATTACAAACGATTTGCAACACATTTATGATACGGTTTTTACTGTATACGCTCTCTTTTAGAATTAAAAAAATAATATTCGCAAAATGAGAGTAAACAAACATCTGTGGTGACCTAACAGTGTGACTAATAGGGTGTGGGACTCCTGACTTTGGATATGTGACTTTTCCGGTGCTGATTTAAAGAGTTCGATGGTTGAATTTTCCAAGACTATTATACCACTCTTGATATTTAAACTTTTTTTAACCTTTATGAAATGCTGGATATTGCAAATGTATTAACACTTTGTCACATAGGCCTATCAAAATCTTTCCCGACATTCTGCACGTAGTGAATACTAAATGCAGTTATTATTTGTGCAACTGCCAGTACAGAACACTCATACTTGTCCAATTTACCAAACGTCTTAGTACATCAACAACTGTGTCTTTCTAACAAAATTTCCGTCAATCCAGCTCAATTAATAATCATTCATGTGTTGGGATTCACAGTACAGTTCATAAATCCCGCCTCGCGTTGTCTCCGCCAATTGCCACTCTTGTAAGTAAACAAGAGCTGCTCGCTATCACCTCGCATCCACTGAGATCGGCCAGCTAAAATTAATCCTTCGCGAAAGGGAAACATTGACCGCTCGAACATGATTCATTCGCAGGTTGTAAGCCACGCCCACCCGTGTTTGTCGTCCACTCAGCGCGCCGTGTTTTCCAGGGAAATCAATCACTCAATGCATTAACGATGGGAATAGAGGGGGAGGTGGGAGGAACGCCTTCGACCTCAAAGCTCTTGTTAATCTGCACAAAACCGCGCCCATATTTCACGTCCTTGTATTTGCCTGATAAATATTTCGCACACACACATACATACGTATGATCTTTTTTTAGCGCTTCATACCCCTGTATAGAGGTCGCACGTATTTTTTCTGCCTATAACCAACAAAACATTGTTTCGTAAAACTGTTTCGCTCGTTGCGATTAATTGGCACTTTGTGGACTCCTGCATTCGTTGTCCATCTGTTTTCATCCACTGCATCCATTATTCCATAACGTGAAAATAAATGTCGCAACGAACCATTTTTCAAGTGTGTACGTACTGAATATAACTTGTTGGTGTAGAAACGTTAAAGACGCGTAGCAGTTTTCGTAACGCTTAAAACTCTGTGTTTTTAAAATTAGATTACGATATGCGATATTTGGGTGAATAATGTTTACAATTTTTTTCAGAAATATTACATTACATATTTTTTTTATTGGCAACACTTTATCTTCAACACAAACAAGTGTTTATGTCTGCTGTACAAGTTCAGGCCTAATATATGATAAGGATTATTAAATACAGGCGTTAATTGTCGAAGCAAATTAATATATTACATGAAATATAATTTTAAAATCGGCTACCATTGCACTGAAAATATTTATGAAAATACACATAAGGTTCTCTTAACATTATTATCTTTATTATTTTTTGTCTAATTTCTTGATAGTTTTCCTAAAAAAAGAGAAGACGTAACAAGACAGTTCATAGTAGTTTGTAATTTGAATTTTGCAGCACTGGGGGGGATACCTAAAAAGCTGTCTAGAAACTATATTTTCTGACACGTTTTATAAGTGCGGAAATCCTGATAGGTCACTACGACATTCCAGTCCTTATAACCCAGGTGAAAAGTGTGGCACTACCTTTCCAAGGATGTGTATGTGTCTGTGCATATGTATGTACCTACAGAATGACTCTTAATTAAATAGACACCATTCTGGAGCTGATTCCTGGACGTAAATAAGGAACCGCGTGATACCAAAGACCACTTTTTAGTATAAAAATTACGTGAACGAAGCTGTTAAATGTGATGGTTTGCATTTCCTACTGATGTTGTCTCCCGTAGACTGAAGATGGTTGCGGTAGAGCTTCCCCGAGAATATTTGGGCCATACCGCCATCGTAACCTTAGTTCGCTCTGGGAGTTGCGAATAGTATAGGGCTTGATAGTTATATAGTTTGCCGTTTTGACAAGAAGCAGTTTCTTCTCAAAAAATATTATTAATAATATTTAGTGAACATCAAGCCATCACCGACTCTGATCCTGTAAGACGTATTTTATATTTTATGAACTGCGCCCTTATGGCTTCATTCATGCATCAAGTAGTTTTCAGCCCTATAATTGCTCACGAGCTTTGCATATTTATTTGTTTCAATTGGTAAAAACTGAATAAATTACAATTTTAATGGCTATTTTGGACCGCCATCTTATAATGTTCAGTGTCACAGAATTTTCTACATTCTAATTTGGATTACAAATTCCCCAGAGGTATGAGAAGAGGAGCCATCGCAAACTCTTCGGAAATAAATTGAGCTTTAGAAACGTTTAAATAAATTACATATCTATTTTGAGAACAAGAACCTAATCTTCAAATGTTTGGATTAATAGGAGTTATATTACCGTGACTAGGTAGCAGTATATTTTGTTCATTTAGTGTTGGGGGAATAACATCTAAAATTTTTTATTTTTCTTAATTCTTACCTTCAAGCTCTGCATTTTATCTTTAACATAATTTCTAAGAATTTTGGCTATTAATGATTTCATTATTCTTTCAAGTATTTTTTTTTATTATTTCTTCGCTATTTATCAGTGCAGTGTTTGACATGTCTCTTAGCCAATGTAGCGTCTCAAATAGGATTGGTAAAATTAGGTATCGTTCAGCCCCACACTATGACTATACACCATTAATCATCTTCTCTCATCTACACAATATACACTTTTACTTACCTTATTAAACTACTACATTGCAGATTTCTTTGAATATTGGTTTGCTATATTATTAAATATATATTTATATTTATCAGGTTGGTATTTGAAAGTGTCTTGTGAACGACAATAAAGCGCACCAAGCTGAGTAAACGAGTAGTTCGGTACACACGCTTAGGTCAGTAAGGGCCATTATCTGGCGAGTTCATAAGCTTAACCATGCTTCATAAATCATATCTGATTAGTTAAATAAATAATTTGCTTCGAAGCAATTCAAGCAGGATGGGTAGAATCTGACAATACTTTCTATGACATAGCCGGTTGTACACCGATAATCCAGTTCGCCTGTTTATGGGCGCAGTCTACCGCAATTTTCATCACCATTAGTTCCTAAACAACGGCGGTTTTAAGACCAGTGCAGACATTTACCATTTGTAATTTATGCGGTTATATCAGTATTTTTATTATTAATATATCATTGTTGTTACCTGTCAGTTGTTACTTGGGTGTGATGATTGCGACAACATACAGGGCCTTAATTCCCACAAAAGATAAGCAAAAAGTACTGCGCCCGTGTGATAGACAACCCGCATTGTGTACGTTATACAGGTTGCATAGCGGAAGGGGTTACTAATCAACATGTGAAAAGACTACAAAATTAATTTCAACGAGAACCTGTGGTCTAAGAGTGTCCGACAAACGGAATTTTTATTTGTTACGGTCTAACATTTTCTTTCTTAATTTATCAAAAAATGTTGATTAAAATGCACGGTTACAACTTTTCGAGCAATTACAATGACACTTCAGCGAACTGTATTATTGTTACAAGGAAGATTTTACAAAATGCAATCCAGCACTTTTAACAGCTTAGTTCAAGCAAACTTTATACGAGAACGCGGTCGTTGGTAGCACGTGGTTCCTAATTTACGTTCACAAAAGCAGTATCAAACATCTTACTTTATGGGCATGTACCGCCCTTAATAATATCTTTAGGCTGTAAGTCGTATATATGTATTCGACATATTTCGTCGTCAGGATTCACCTTCAGAAAGGTGTCGGTTTAATAAAGAATCAACCTGTGTGTGCATATATATATATATATATATATATATATATATATATATATATATATATATATATATATATATATATACACATGCACACACACATAAAGATCACACAAGTTGCCCATCCACGGTTTCACCTGCAAATATTTTTAAAAATATGAAAGTTATAATAATCTGGGTTCAGTTCCAAGCAGAGATAACCGGATTTTCACACGTGATAAACTTGCCTGTACGACTCCACAGGTCTGTGACTTTTCTCATCAGTCTCCCGTTTCCCCGGACCTTCATTCCAGACGCGGTCCACATCCACCTCATTTCACCTCTCACCGCCTCAGAAGCTTAAGTGTTACGAGCCGTCTAAGTCTCTCAACTCTGCTCTACCGGTCACGAATACGCTCGCTGTTATTTTAACATTTAAAAACATCGCTTAGCTTCAAATAGCAAATTAACTCTTTCGCCAACTGCCACTAATGTAAATAAATTCTAAAATAATGCGCGAAATAAGGAGTACTATACTAAATTTAATTTTAATGCATATAATACATATATTTATCTCATTATGTATAGTTATTTTCTCAATTAGAAAACTAAGATATACGTAACTATTATGAATATTTTTTCATATTGGGAATTTAACTACTTTCAGTGAATCGTGTAATGCAATAGAATTATTTACAGTATATTAAAATATTTAAAATAATTTAATTAGTTTAAGGTGATTTAAAAAAATTCAAAGTATAGAACTGTGCTTTAACAATATATTTTATTGGCAAATTACACTTGCTTATTCGCTGGCAAGTTGGCCTGAAGAAATATACTCACCGTTTACACTCAAATCGTTGTAGTTTTAAGCATATTACATTCACACGTGTGCGTTGTAAAACACTTTAACATTTACATATTAATCGTGTAAAATGTGAACAGGTTGTCCATAAAGTCAGGACACGAACCAATGAACCACCTAAGAAGCTTGTAGCGATAACTGATGGAACTACACCAATAATGATAGAATATTGCCCAAACAAACAACATTAGTCGTCCAGACGTTGTGCCCGAACTGTAAGGGCAACACTTATAAAGTTATTTATTTACAAAGTCCTGAAATAAAACATGGCTGTAAACATATAATACGTAAAGTACGCAGCAAGTTACAATTTGCAAGTCTATATTATTACAGCCGCCTTAGATGCACGTTAAATGTATTGCAGTTTGTTGCGAACACTGTTTACAAAACTATGTTGCGAGCGCCAGTGTGCTAATATACGACGCGCTTCAGACCAGTCGCTAATAACTAGACATCTGAAATATTCGCATCTCATTTTGAACACAAGCTTTAATTCAAACAACTGTGTCACGTTCACAAATGAACCTTGACTTAAGTGATAAATCCTTGAGAGCGCTGATGTAATAATGTAAAAATAACTAAATACAGGCCCAGTATATCAGATAGCAGCCAATGAGCACCTGCTGTTTGTTTCAGATCACATATATTCTTGGAAGCTAGCCTGCAAGGCCAGTAAACTCGTGAATTGTCCCATGTCTCTATTGATATGTCCAGAACCACTGTTTGGAAGCAAGCCTACACAGATGAAAACTGTATTTTCAGACTACAGTCGCAGAAAATATGCTGACCGGACTGTCATGAATAACAACAGTCTTGTATAGATAATAACGTATTTGTACTTTACCGAAACCCCAGACATGCAGATAAGATCATATAAAGTAATATCAATGCTACTGCCTACCTCTGGGTACAGTCAACAACCTTACATTGTATGTAAAATAACTAAAAAGTTTGTTTCATACATATTCTTGGAGGCAACTGATATTGAACCCGGCCAATAATAACGTTGCATTCAACTTTGCTGCATATTTTCCGTCAACGAAGCCCCGTTGTAAAACGGAGAGCTCGCACGCTACTGCAATGTTCGGCATGTAGCGTCGATGCAGTGTAGGGTGAGATAACGCGAAGTCATTCGAGCAAAAGTTAGATTTCAAATTACTACATGTGTGAATTACTTACGTGATTATTAGGGGTTGCTGGTTTATTGTGAGATAAGATGACTATCACTAGGCTTCAATGTAGCAAACTAATGTTAGATGTTCTTCTTTAGTTATTGGTCAGTTCTAACTCTGGTGTGAGTCGTCTGCAAACATCTAAACCATACACTGTGCCACACATCTATAGTCCAATAATGCAAGCTGGAGAACGCTACACTGGTTTGCAATACACGCTGATATTAAACATTTGCTTGGAGTTACTCCATTGCGAAATGAATGACTTTCAAAGAAAACTAAATATAAGACAAGAAAACATAAATAAGCAGAGTATGCTTTAGTCAACTGTTGATTAAGGCACGTTCTGCTTATTCATGTTTTATTGTCTTATATTTAGTTTCCTTTTGGAAGTAATTCATTTCACGTAGAAGTATGTCCAAGCAAATGAATTCTGGTGCAATTGTAATTATGACAATCTGGAAAAGTCTGTTCTCAGCTATGTTTGAGGGCTACGAAGCAGTATTTCATTGAGCATGGTGTTTCAACAATGACATTGCGACCGTACCTAAAGTGTTATTTCTTTTCATGCTCTGGCACAATGGACTCGTATGGAACAGTTCCGTAAACGAAACCTGTTTACGAACACACGGCGACACATTATTAGCGCCAGGTAGTCTGCGCCCTTATGAAGGGATGATGGTATATAATTCAGCGTTGAAAGCTCCAGTTTTGAAATGTAGGTTTCTCGAAGGCAATTTTCAAAAATAAAAATTAGAGTGTTTGACGACACGTTTTGTCAACTGTCTGAGCAGAAATATTTCCCAGTAACTTTTTTAAGAACAATCTCTGACATTTAATGGCGATACAAGAGACCTCACTTAACAAATGCATCGTTCTTGGTAAATGTTTGTTCATAAAGTTGGCTAACATTACTGTCCAGGTTTGTAGTTGTGTAGTCAACACTGACTTTTAAAAACGTATACTTTTATACTGTTTTTTTTAGCGTTTATTTATTTACTACGAACACTTAAGTGACGACGAATATGTTTTGACCTTGTTGGTGTACTCAGAGTAATATATTGTCAGAAATACAAATAAATTGATTTGAACATAGGTGAATATTTTAATTTCCCACAAATGTGGAAAGCTAATATGTATGTATATAGACAACCTGGCAGACCTCCTGCTCGGGTCTGAACTTCAGTTTCGCAGACACAGAATTTTAAACAGAAATAGGAAATATAAGGTGTACATGAAAACTGATTGGTTCTAGCAATCTGCTCCGCCAAGATTCCTTTACATTGCGAGCCAATGCAATTCCAAAGTAAAGTAACGAACCTGGGTATAGGCTAGTTATGAACAATGCACTCTCATGGTCAGATCATACAACAGCGATGTGTAAACGAGTGTTTGCAATCTCTCTAATGTTGTGAGATCATGGGTCTTTCCCCACCTCGACTACTGCTGTGTAGTATACAATGACTTAAACACTAATCTCTATTTTTTCACAAGACTTAAAAGATTACAAAAATCCTGCGTACGCTTTATTTTTTAATTATAATATAATGAACGTCTGATGTCTTACTATAAAAAGTTATCCTGGCTTAACTTAGATTCCAGATGAAAACTCCACGCCTTAATTCTGTTGTTTAACCTCTGCGAACTGATCATCCTCTCTACCATGCGTCCCGTTTTAAAAATTATGTTATCCTCTTACCACAACCACAGAACTCATTCCCGCACAACAAGTAAACTCGACATTCCTGCGCACAGAACTAGTTTCTTTACCGGTTCATTCTGTGTCAGCAGCTCCCGTCTCTGGAACAGTTCAGAAGAGCGAAATACGCAAGTAGAGCCACTGGCATCTTTTAGAAGGAGCTGTTCGTAAACATTTGCTCCAACTTTCTCACCAGTGATTGCACAGTGTTTAATTCTTTAATCCATTTTCAAATTGTAGTAAGAATGTTTGTGTGTGGGGGTGCGCGCATATGTGTGTTATCTCTCTGTAAGGACTTTAGTTGTTATGTTTTGATGCAAGTGTCAGTGTGTAGCTCAGTGGTAGAGTATGTAATATTACCTTAACTGCGACACAATATATTAAGCCAAATAAATTGATAAAAAAATTAAAATGCAAACTGCGGAAGACAATGAGAAAACTAGCGCAGTTTCATATTAACCTAGTCACTTCTCAGGTGTTCCTTTGAGGTTCAAACCAGTTCCGGACTGAAAACTCTATATCCTATATATTTCATTTCTGGATTAGCCTAAAGAATGGTTCCTGGGAACGCTAAAACGAATGCTTCTGTGTACCATTGTTTTCAGTTCCACGATAATTATCGGAAAATCCTCGTAGTTGTAATCACATACCTCCCATTGCATGCTACTTGCCTGATAAGTGAAGAACCGAGCAATTACGGGAGTGTTTTCTGCATCGTCACTCTCGTTCATTATTTCACTCCAGTTTCAGATAATTCCTAGTGGCTGGGCGGATTTGAACCGGAGCGCTATCAAACCTAGATTGCACCAATTGCTGGTCATCTCAGTGTTCGCCCGTGAGTCAGTGGTTACATACCGAACTGTGATTACACAGTTCACAGTATACTCTCGCGATAAGCACACCCGACACAAGACAAACAGCACTGAACGTGTTTGCTTTTAGCCGAGAAGTTACAGACGTAACAGCTGAGTTTGCAAGCGACCACTGTGGCTTACACCAAGAATACAGGAACAAATCTTTCTAGAAGTTTGCCGAAGAAGTTTGTTCCTACGAATATGACAACATTAGATAGATAAATAATCTCTATTTTTTTCTAACATGTTGATGTATATTTCTGGTATCATATTGTTTTACATTAGTTTCTTAATACGGTCTAAATTTTCTGGAGAGACTTATTAACTGCAACCGTGTAATAAAGTAAATTTATCCTACATATAATTGTGACAAAATATGTGATTCATTACATGTGAAGCGATACTTCGAACAGTTCCAAATTTTACACATATTTCCACAAATATACTAGAAATAATAAGTTAAAAGATAATGAAAATACATGTACGCCTTTGTTGCCACTATCATAATTCAGACGATCAATAAATTGTAAATGTATTTTGAAATTTTCAGAGAGGAAGCTACAGAAACATTAAGCAGTACTCTCTCGTAAGTTATGTACTATATAAATCTAAAATAATTTTAATAAAATAAACAGTTTACATTTTATAAACACACTTAAATGTACAAAATATTCTATCCTGAGAAACAAATTTTAAGATTCAAACGAAAAACGCGGGGCGCATCCAACAGATTATTGAGGCATGAATAGTTTTCTTAATACACAAACAATTGTATTAAATTGCAAATGATATGAACTGTTGTGTAAGCTTTCTCTACAAATAATTCTCTGTACAATTCTTTGTTGTCTGTCTGTTGTAAGCAGTTCTGAGCTATGGCCATACTTTCAAGTCTGTAGCTAATCCGGAGGTTAGTTTAACGTGGTATATTAAAAATTACAAAAAAAATTAAAATTATAAATTATTATACTACACAGTATTTTGTTCTTTTGCAGTATTGTCTTTCCTATCAGAGCTATTTTAACAGATTCATGTATCTGTCTCATCAAACATTTTGTTAAAATCGATTTAAATATTAGTACAGAATAGGCAAGAAATCTGGCTTGTAAAGTATTGATAAAAACACCTTTTTATAACCCGCGTATTCTGCAGGTACGATAGAAACCGTTGATCTTGCCTCTCTAGGTTGCAATTTGAATGTATGGTACAGTGATTTGTTTGTTGTATCATGCTGTGTGAATATTAAGTTAACTGACAAAATATTACGTGGTACGTATGCATGTATACAGACCAGTTCATACAAATATAAATATGAGTCGTGTACATTCTTGTAGTATTCAACTATTTACTACATTAGTTTACATTGCAGCAGTTGAAAGACAGTAGGACTTACAGTCGCGGTGTATACTGCACCGCACCACAAATGTCGTGTTCAAGCGCTGAAATAATTTTACAAAACATTTGTTCGAATACGGAAATAAAGTAAATATTAACCCGGGCTAAAAGTTTCGTTAGGGGAACGAACCAGCCAGCGCAACACATCTGATTTAGTTGACTCGTTGAAGTTTATTTGGCAAAGTACTTAGCCGGGTTGATGTACATGTACTAATTAGTTTGTAAGTTCACATCTGTACACTTTGTTACACCAACCAAACCTTAATATTTGTGGACAGCGGACATCACGGGACCTACGTTGCCATTTCTGTGACTATAAGTATTTCAACTTTGCTTGAAAATTAATTTAATGATCCCTCATTCATGTTCAAATCTATGCACAGCCATCCATACGTTAATTTCTTATGGCTAAATATTACAATTGGGCAATAAAGTAAATACAATACACTAGTTTAGTTTCAGTATCAGACATATTTATTTCGCTCTATACAAACAAATTATTTGGTTGAGTCCAGGAAATATTATTTAATACAATAAAACCTCTCTCTGAGCGCGATGAGAGCCGGCGCCAACATTGCCAGATATTGTAGCTCTGCTGCGCGCAATCCATCCTCGTGGCTTGCTGTAGTCTTAGCGATAAGTACAGTCCTGTCGCAGTCACAGATGAACAGACACATTAACGCCAATTTATATGTTTCTACAAGTAAATTAGCTCTGTAGGCTAACATTTTAGTCAGTTATCTGAATTCACAAGCATATAAGTAGTTTCTTACGAAATTGTCGTATTTGTACTGTTCTGATATATAAATATAATGCCAGACATCGCAAATACCGGTCAATTACGATACATTACACAATATCTCGAAATAACGTGATGTAAACCTACCGTTGCTCTCGTAATGCAAACCCCACTATTTAAACTTTATTTACTAAAAATAATTATCGGCAATTTTAAATTGAAGAATTTTTTTAATTCCTATTGAAACAGCTTCGCACGCAGCACGGAAGCATTTTTTAAAGTTACAATTGAACAAAATCGAAATATTATTAAAATTCTTTAGTACAAATCTTTATATTAATGTAAGTTAGTTGTTTATAATCAATGTTAAGATGAAAAAGCTGTTAGTTGTATTTGTCACAAAGGAACGAAATAAAACTTAAAAAAATAAATAGAATTATCTTATCCTGAGGAGTTTCTTGTCTCTGTACATTCAAGATCAACAACACACAATTTTTGAATGTCCACATGAATACTAAAGCACGACATTCTTTGATATTATGTTCCGCAGAAACCAAGGTGACTCATTCCTTCGGCGCAATAAGTTGCACCAACATTAAATGCAGTATATTTGAGTAACACAGTTATTTATTCCTAATTATATCACTTCGCAAATAATTTCCTCGAAATGTTGGGGAAAGAAACTGTTCCGAGGTTTGCCGTTCTAAGTTATGTATGTATATATATATATATATATATATATATATATATATATATATATATATATATATATATAATACCAGTTGACTTCAACTAAACTGTTTAGTTTTAATATCATCACAATTTTAAATATAGGCCACGTTAGATTCTCTTCCACTTGCCTACGTGTTTCAGCCACTCGTAGGGACTTCAGATAAACTCGTAGTCAGAAGATGTCTATAAATCCCTAGTTGCCATGTTTACCTGACTAGTAACGCAGTCATCTGGGAATTCAGATATTCTGAAGGCAATGCCTCGTCTGAAAGTTTACGCGCTATATTTCTGATATATCGCAGTGGCGTAGATTCTTGCGGATAGTAATCATACGCCACATTTCACCCAGCACCTGGAGAATTATTACATTGCCGGCGAACCCGTGTAGTGAGATATCGACCTGATCTTGTGGCGTCGACTTACTGTGCCACGCAGACTCCTCACTCAGAAGAAACCCCACACATTCCTGCTTATTTGTAATATCTACAGTGCATGTTTGTTTGTGGCAAGATATTTCTAGATATCTGAACCTAGAAACAGTAATTTGTGTAAGAAAGTATTTTCGCACAAATTGTTTCGATGCCATCTCTGCATGTCGACAGCTTTGTCTTTGTCTTATGATCAGCGACAAGATATTTGTAACTCTCAGCGTCTCGAAGGTTCTACCAACTAATCACAGACGTGGTATGTCGTAGAAGACGTATTGTGATTGGCGCATTCAAATGAACGACGCCTCTGCACCAATGCACTCTACCAATAACTAAGAAGCAACGCTACAGATGTGCACATAAGTCATTGAAACAAATTGTTGCAAAATACTTTTCATGAAAAAAAGCACCGACTCAGCTGAGCACTCGAGTGGCAAACAAATAATAATGATAGTAGACCTACTTAGCTGGAGGGAAAGAGAAAGACTCTGAGTGTGTACGAGTGAGAGTGAGAGAGAGAGAGAGAGAGAGAGAGGGTGGGAGGTAGGAATGTACGGTGGCAGTCGCTTCGCCTCTCTGTAGCGAACACGATGGCAGCATTACTGCACATGATACGAAAATACGGACAACGTTAGACTTGTAACTGGCCGTTCAAACCTCGCTGACGTGGACACAACACTTTACAAAAGTATATCAAAGCGCGTGCATGATCTACGCTACTGCACGACGTGACTTTACTGCGAAGCTCAAGTTGGACAACAAAAACAATTATGGCTGTCTGACGTCTCATTGCCGAGAAAAATATGTGATTATACTTTGAGCTTATGATATTTTATATTACTTACTGATTAAAAACTTTATTAAATGCAAAATTACACAATTTTCCCCACATAATACTCGGAAAGTCTGTTCAATAAAAAAGGAACGTGTGTTGTTTATTCATAGTGATAGTTCCTTGAAGCCAGTTCAAAGATGTTTTCTGAACTTGAAGTAAGGAGAAGAGATTGTGGACTTGAGCGACGTTGAGAGGAGATACGAGGTTGGGATGGGATATGGACGGAACGCTCAGCCAAAGCCAACCTCCTCTCATATGCCACCGGGAATCAAACCCGAGTCACTTCAACCTCGAGATTGTCGGGTAAGGCGTTGCGCCCCGACTTTGTTTCATTGCCTTAGGTCCACTCTTGCAGCTCTGATTCAAGGTCAATGATAGAATGTTACCTACTTTGAGTGTCTTGAGGTTCTGGCCGCTAATTACAGACGTGCGACGTCGCAGCAACCTGGTTCTGAATGACACAGTCAAACAATTGACGTCTTTACACAAAGACAACATAGCAATAACACAAAAAAGATCAATAGATGTTTCCGCAAAGCAATGAAACATATCAAAGTAAGGCAGAAAACTTTTCTAGAAAATCAGAGATCCCAGCGAATCAATACTTGGGAAAAGGGGAGGTGAGTTGTCTAACTACTACAACGCAGTATGTCCCTCAGTTTCTTCACTTAAGTCTCTGGTTTTCCTTTTATCCCCTTTATCGACATTTGACAAACAATCACTTTCTCTAGTGTGGACTATCACATTGTAATAATTGAAGCAAAGTGTTTGAATGGTCACTGCAAGACACGTAGCAGCCACAACTTCTCTGAACACGGGGTAGTCGGGCCATTACGAACCAACCCTGCAGTTTTTATGTCCTCGAGGAATTTATATCTGCGCTTTCCCGGGATTCCACTTTCCTCGCCCTACAACGTCCTTCTAGCCCATACGTTACACATCACACAAACCTCGCTTCTTTCAGTTACGTCCACTACTGCTATGGATATATTTTACCCTACACTGTCGAGAGCGAGAAAATTCCTAGCAGGCTATGAATTACATCTGTGGTTATAAATAATTGTAGAAATGCGTTTACACAACTGGCAAGATATCTGCGAACCTACACATTTTCGCGGAACATTTTTTCTTTTTCTCTCCATAAAAGTGACAAAATATTAACTAAAAAAAAAAAAAAAAATTATTAAATATATAAAAATAATCTCTAATCCTGAAAATATTATTTATCACTTGATATGCCATATAACAATGGGCCGGTTCTCAGCGTGGTATTTCGGGCAAATGTTATCGCTTCGCACTTTCTCTGTGCAAATATTAACATTTGTAAGATAAACTTCCATTATTGTATCTATTCCCTCCCTGGGATTTCTACTGCGGTGTCGCGTTTTTTAAGTCAACAATAACAATGTTTCTGCATGGCAAGAAAGCATGGAAAAGGGTTAGAACAATCAAATATTTCTTTATTTGTTTTCAAAATAAATTCATTTTACAATTGCGATACTTCAAAATACAAGCACTGTTGACGAGAAAACTCCTCACATATCCAGAGGCTTTCTACACAGATACTTTGAGGCACTTGGTGCCAAGTCAATATAGCCGTTAACAATTCCCGTGTTTATTTACGACAGAAACGATAGGAAATCCCGACAATGCCACAATAGTCATCTAGCTAGCGCACCATTGTCTCATGTTTCCAAGATTGTTCACATCTCATTCTCAAGTATAACCGCAGTTATTTAACATTTGAAAGTGACCAATACGAAAGTAACTCACAAGTATGTAACTTATATTCTCCTTGAAGTACTTAGCAAAATGTTACGGGTTTTGTCCAATAAAATTAGTACTTTGCTATATTTGCGTAATAAAATTCAATATATTAGTTAAGTGCACTTTAAAACGTTCTTTAATAAAAGGGAAATATTTCCAAACACTTCACATTGTATTGCTTACGTTGGACAACCTGTTCCGTTTGTTTATTCTTAGCTTACCTATCAATAACATATAGTTAGTGGATATGTTATAGTTTTTATAAGTTCTCTCTGTTTCGTAACATATCGCTACATAAATGAACAATAAATTGAATCCATTAAAATGTAAAAGTTATATAAGTTATCGATGAGAAATCTTTAAATTTCTTGATCATTTTGGACACGTGGTTTGATAGTAATGGCTTCTGATTGGATAATTAGGCATTGCTTAATGCCCAACTCTATTGAAAGTTTGCGGATTGCCACGCAGCAGTGCGCTGATAATGGTTAACAGCAATGCAATATTTTGTATGCAATTCCATTATGTAAGACTTACTTATCGCATACAAAGATGGCGATTTTTGGTTAAGTTATATTTAAACACTTCAAGTTGTAAACTGGCCAAGAATTAAACCTCGAAGTGTAAGGTATTTGCAAATAAAGTAAATAAATGTTGGTCTACAATTTTTGGGATTCTCCAACAAACAAACCAGAATACAAGCTGCCGTGCTTCGTACAAAATGTTTTGTTAGCATTAAAAATAACTTCTTGCTGACAAGTAACAACAGATTGTAAAAAAATTATGCAAGGAATACTGTATGCTTACAGTCATTTTTTGTTTACAATGGATGGATATCGCATTTCAGTAGTCACCATTATATCTTCACGTTCTGTAACGTGTTGAAAAGTACCCTTGTTCTATTTTTACTGTCTCAAAACACCTGGATAAATATTTTCACACGAAATTAGCTGCCTGTAACGTACACAACTGTTGGGGTGTATTTTTCTGCACGTTTTTCGATTTTTTTTTTTTTCAGATTTCTTTTTGGACTGTAGCAAAACACTTCTCATGACATCGCTAAAATCAGTGTTGTCAATTCAGACAGTAAAATATTTAATAAGTGGACTTTCAGTCAATTATTGGATGGATTTTTTGAATACGTACAGGACAATGAATTACAGTTACTTGTCAAATATGATTTAGTGAATGAAGAGTATCTGATCGTATCTTAGGTTGGTCGACTTCCCAGGTCTCAAGAATATTAAACTGTTCAACGCGCATGATCAATATCTGGTTAGAAATATCACTCAGAGTACATCAACTGTGTATACATATTTCAGGTTCACAAGTACACATTAAAGCATATTTTTAGCGGCCGTATGTGGCGATACTGGGTGCTTTTGCGGGAGTTTTGAGGTATAAATACCTGGGCGCTGTATCTTGTTAAAGATATAGGCTTTTATAATATGACGTCATAAACTGGTAGCCATTTCTGAATATAGACAAGTTGTCGGAGATAAGTCAACATGCTAGTTCACTTACTGGAGCATAGAGGCTAGTATTAGGCGTGATGTGTGTTCTGTGTCGTCTTTATTGCTTCCGCTCTTCCAGGCCTGGAACACGTCCAGCCAGGCTGGCACCTTAACGCCGATGTGAAATATGATTGAACATTTTATAAAATTATCATCACCTCTCGTTTCAAGTATTTTCTCGTCTCTAAGAAAGGCTTCACAGCAACAGCGAGTTGGCATTGTTTTGAGAAATGCGGGAAATATCTTACTACCTTGTAACATCTCAATGTTGGCAGAGCTTGGAGTGGTTGAGAGCAAAGGACGAGAACGATAATTAAAGTCAGACAGGAAATATAACGCTTCGTGTGGTCGCAGTGTTCTGGAAGAGAGCAGACTCCTGCCTTGATGGTTGGAAGAGGCATGGAATGTAATATGTCTAATTGTTTGTGTGGAAGTGACGGAGGTAATATTTCAGTTGGCTCTCCTGCTAGTCGCAAGACACGCCGTGCCCGTCCACAAGTTAACGTTGAGTAATCTGCTCGCAGATGATGAATATATTAACTTTAACGTCCCGCAGAAAGTGCAGCCGTGTCAAATACGTTCAGTGAAAACCTCTTCTCAACTACCGAGCCACGAAAATACCATTCTGTATCTACACTATGATTACTGCAACATCTCAAGTCAAAATAAAGATCAACCCCAGTAGTCAAATCAAAATTAATCTTGTTCCACACCATAATTTGAATATACACCGACTGCGATACGAACGCCATAATATAATATTATAAGTGATATTTTATATCCTAATGCTTTAAGTGGCAACAACTTATTTGAACGCAAAGTTAATTCCTAGACGTTACGCTTTGAATCACAACTATGAATTGTTGCAAGACTGGACCACTTCAGATGGCACCTGAATGTCAGAACGTTCCCTGTATTATAAACCAACCACAGGAATGCATATAATAGGCAATACATGGTCAATCCTCTACCAGGTCAGGACACATCATGGACAGTCCGCCTATAACTGAGGCAGTATTTCCTCCACAAATAGCATCTGTAGAACCAGAAAACAGACAGTCTCGACATATACTGAAACAATGTCCTGTGACTGTCTATACGCGGAATGTATTGCATTTCAGGACACTAATACCTTTTGCATTTTCTTCATAGAGAACATTAGTGTACATTTAAAGTACATAGTGTATGTATATCTTGTATATATACTCGTCATACGTTAAATGAATAACTACAACTGCTTATTTGAGCTTTCTACCACTAAAGTTCGTAAAATATGACTCAGTTGGCAGTTAATTTCAATATATACGTAATAATTTCCCTAACATGGTTTCTTGTGTAGTCAATCTCACAAGTCGAAAAACACACAGTATTTTGTTAATATTATATTGGAACTGTATGCCATGTAAAATTCAGCATTTTTTCGATAGTTACGTACAAATTATTTCCTGAAATTGAAGTGACGGACAAAAGTTAGTTCATCCAAGACTGAATTATCTATTAATTTAATGTGTACGTTAATTTTAATTTTCAAATTCAGCGATAGAAGTGTTTTTGATGTTATCGGTTCAAATCATTTCCAAACCAGCTTGCATGCGACTTCGCTCGCATGGTTTCAGTTTAATGCCCATGTGAGTGGTGAATATGCTATTTCTAAGTTATTGTTAAAATATGTATTATTTTCAATAACTTATTTTCTACAAAAATACAGATAATGAGAGGAAAATAGTTTTTACTCTTCGGCATTTTTAATTTCATTGAATTAATAATATTAATTCCGATACGAATTTCAACAGTAGTTACCTACAATGTGTTTTTTTTTAATTTCTAAAAAAACCTGAAACAGAAAATTATTAAAATTCTAAATAATGCAAAGTGATGTTGATCGTCAATAATTACAATTTTAGAAGGATTTTCAAAAATAACAATTTTTTCACTAAACGTTTTATGCACTGTTCCTAGTTGTGTGTCCCTGCTCCGTCTTGCCCATACATATACTCTACCAGTCGAGTCTATGACAAGAGCTGTACAGCGGTTGGCCCAAAGGCTAGGGTGTTCGCTACTTACCTAGCTTGATTACATTCCCGGCGAGGTCTGCTCCGAGTTTTACACGTGAGAATTGTGCGGTGCCGTCAACTACTTTCATACTTGACAACATTCACATGAACAAGTGCGATGTACACGGAGTGACACATATGTACGAGACGTACAGGGACGAAAGCACTCATGAAGCATGTTGCATGAAGGAACCAACAACAAAACGTCAACAGGCATAGCACGAGTATCTCGCAGTTTTGTTTATCAACAGCCTAGACTTCTCAGGCCTATACACGCACTGGCCATAGTCTGTTATCCACTGACTTGTGTTAACACAAGCTGGTAGCACGTGATATCCCCACCTTATATATTACAAGCTTGCAGTCGTCAACGTGTGTCAGAACAGTTGCCGTCTAGTCACAGAAGATTCAGTGAATGTAATACTCGCGCCTCTAGTTTAGCGACAATGGTTCATCGCGGGAAAAACTGACTGTTTGCTAGGATTCACTGTCACCAACGTTCTACTGTAGTAACTGGGCGAGCACTAAGTCTGGTGCATCAGTACCGTACATTTATGATATATCTGAGAACATCTACGCCGTGCCGTACATCAGTCGTCCAGTCATGCTACGTGCGAGATGCTATGCGACATACGTTGGCACGAAACATTCTAGCGGTTTTCCAACATACGTACCAATAAGTAACCCGCTACTGACTAATGTGCAAGAAGCGGATAAGCAACACATCTCCTAGTTGTCTGTGATAAGGTACCGTGTCCTTGCAACCTCACTGCTGTACTGCCATTCTAGCCTAGTCTACATTGTAAAAAATGTACGTGGCAGCACAATTTCCACACATGTTCGTATAATTTTACACAACTTATATCCGAGTCTTTTTACAGTACATAACGGTAAAAATACAATAATATGCATGTAAAATAACAGTGCTATGGTACCTGAATTTTAACACAATTATGTGTTAAATATCCCGTACTCCAAATAAATAATAAAATACAATTACATTACAGTATATTTTACCTTAACTTGCAACCATGTGCCAATTTTTAAATTTGCTTCTGTAACCTTACTGTGAGTTATATCTAAAAGATATATCAATTTCTGAAGTGATTTGTGACTTACGAAGTATCACGAATAACTTGAGACTATCATTAACAATCGAAAATTGCTGGCCCTGCGAGGACTCGAACCTACGACCTTAGAATTAACAGTAAACGACTGTAACCAAGAGACGACCGATAGACGTTAACCATTGTAGTTTATGATATGGGATCCATTCAGTCCAGACTAAGTGGCCAACTTAATTGTTTGTTTTTGACATTTATTGGGAATATTTTAGAGATCTTCTCCAAATGCACAAAGGAAAACCTTTTCCTCTTTCTTACCACGCGTAATTTGGCTGAAAAGTACGACTAATATATAGCATGACATAATAATTGGGTGACTGTCAAGTTATTATACCAAGTCAACTGCCGTATTGAAAATTGATATTTCAAGAAAGTTTATTTGTAAAATGACTACAACTTTGTTTAGCGAAAATATTTTTGAGTTGAACATGGTAAAACTAATGTTAAGTTAGAGTTCACAGACACGGCAACAGGTTTTGCACATTTTTGACAGTATATCTCCGCGAAAATCATATCGTAATAAAATATAATAAGTTTAGGTGTTAGTAAATACTTTTCGTACGTATGTGATCCTGTATGTACGTCAGAGATAGTAAAATTGTTCAAGCTTTCTGTTTAAAAATACGTTTAAATCGTTTACTTGATATGATAGTATACATACGCAAATTGCTCGAATGAATTTATAAGTATTTTGCTGTTTCAAAACTGCACTGTTAAATAAGCATATTTACATTTGAATCAGCGTATTTATAAATAGACAGTGCGGTTATAAAACACATGTCATTGTATTTTTTCTACACGTACATTAAAAAATGAAATTTTACATCAACTTTTTAGTGAATTTGTGTATACATTTGTGTTTTTAATCAAAGATCTGTACATATCTTGTATCAGCAAGAACAATTGTTGTGTAAGTACACTTACTGTCATTGTATTCCGGAATTACACGTACAACCATGTACAACTACCAGCTATTTGTACGTGTATGTTTACACTTTTTTTTCAGTGTACTTTCCAGCACACTAATGCAATTACCATCAACTACGCGATATTGTAGACTGCGACAAACCTAGCCACGTTGTTGTGATGCTTGTAAGTGCTGTGAGGCACTCACTGCTGTTGTCAGGCATGTTTGTATGGACTGGAAGTTGTTGGGGAACATGCTTGCATACAACTTGTATCAATGTCTCATGTGCACATCTGCAGCTCAGCTTCATGGCCAGTGATTGGTTGCTTTCTAACCCTCAGTGTCTCGTGGTTCTACCCAGTAATTACTGGCGTGTGGTGCCGCAGAAACCATGTACTTGCTGCTAAGATAAAGCGAGTGGAGTCGTTGCAACGATACTCACTACCTATAGTTATTCAGCAGAGCTTCAGGCTTGCTCGTAAAGCATTGAAACAAGCTGGTGCAAATCTCTTTTCGCGAACATCTTCGGTGAGTATCAATTTACACGCACCTACTGCACTATGGTGTTTGTAATCATTTGTTTATTTACTTCATGTATAATTACTTCTACGGGTTTAGATTCATGCTGTAGAAGCCACGTGTCCTTGGACATGATTCTCAGGCTGCTAAGTTGGTGGCAGGGAAGGACAGAAGCTGTGTAATTGTTTTAAGCGTCCTGTATGTCTTGTTAGCCTTGCCTTGGCCTCGTCGTGGGGCTTGAAGTGACGTCCTTCAAGATGCTCTTGTTGCCTCAGGTTTGAGAGGATGTCCCTTGTTGTCGTGGCCCTGGAACTTCTCAAGTTGTACAGCTAACAGCGGTACTTATAAGAGTCTGCTGTGAGACGACGTTACTCGGCAAGGTTATATTGTACCACCACAGCCGCCGAGAGTAGATATGGCAATCCTGCCTGGAAGAGTTATTACATAAGTGAGGGACTGTAGATTGCCGCGTGAATATTTGTGACGTCATTGTTTCAACGCCTAATGTTCATACATGCAGCTGTGCTTCGTGGTTATTGGCGGTGTGATGTCGTGAAGGGCGCCAATCAGAACCAGGTTACTGGGACTACACGTGTGATAACTGGTAAAACCACAAGACACTGAGGGTTGTCAATATATAACCATTGACCTCGAAGCACAGCTGAAGATGTACTGTACATGTAAAGAACTGACACAAAGTCTCGCGACAGTAAGGATCTCTCTAGCTATCAGCTCTCCAACAACAATGGCTTTACTTGATTGGTTCTCTGCCCGGCATTCCGGCGAATTAGAAAGTTGTTCCGCTGGTCACATGGTAGCTGTATCAACGTCCCCTCTTGACAATGTTGCCATATCGTCGCCTGAGACCTTATACTAGGCTAGCTGTATGTGTGTACATTCTAGACATCGTCCACGAAATACATACGAGTTATGGACATCCTACTGAATTAGGCGATTTATTTGTTTTTCACACATACAGGCAAACTACAATTTAAAGACTTTTTTTTTGTTTTCTAAGTTTAAATGTAAGAACAATACTCAACTAAAGAATTTACCAAATATATCATGAATTTTTCAGGTCTCTATTATCAACTATTATTAGATGATATGTCAAAATTAAAGCTTTATTTAATGTTTGCTACCAATTTTGGACATATATAAAGATAGTTCTTAAGTAAATTAAACAATTCTCTAGATTATACCAGCACAAAAATTGGTTAAAATCTTTTTAAGAGTTAGGTAAAACAAAATAAATGTTTTGACAACTAAGAACACTTTTGAAACTGAGTAATATTCCTTAACTTTGTAAAACATATTTATACAAATCTGAATACTTGGCAAAAAATATTACTTTTAAATACCTGTTTAATATTTGTAACACTGTCCCAAATATTAAAACGGACAAAGTTTTGAGTGTACAAATTTAGGAATTGCATATCCACTGGTAACATTTAACTATTTCCCTTAACCTGAGAGCTTTGTTTATTATTTTCCATCTTCAAAATGATAACGTCATACGATTTCTTTCTTTCATGTCTTGTAGATTCGTTCCATATTACTAAGTTTAAAGTAGTTGGCAAAGTTGTGAGCAAAACTTGTTACATTTCTAAGTTACCTTTTTAAAATACACTGAGATGAGAGAGTTTGGCCACCCTCGTGTTCTTCCATGACAAGAGGCACTAGTTTCTGGCGCGTTCATCTGGCAGCAGCTTAGACTTCTCAGTCCTAAATACACACTGGCTACTAACAGGACAAGCGGGTAGGATGCGACATAACACATTAGTTATTTCTCACTGTCTTGCAGTCGTCAAACATGTGTCATTATAGCTGTCGTCCAAACACAGAAGACTCAGTGAAGTTTACGTTCTTGAAGTACAACCAGAGTTATAATGAATCTAGCGCCTTTCCCGTGAATTATGCTAATACTTGGAAGCGCACTAGATACTAAGCTCCAAATGATATCTTGAACCAGTAGTCGGTGCCGACCAACTTCTGCAGCTGGAAGGAATCCATACATCTAAGCCTTGCCAACTTGCAAGATAAAAACCCGCATGCAGCAGCCAAAAACTCTCCCCGTCCCCCCGCCCTTCCCAGTACAATCCTACTTTTCTTCATCACATCCTCTCTTATTATCAATTGAAGCACATGAACTGAGTTAAGTTTATTACCAAATCAATAAGTGTTGGATGTTTTGAGCAGATGGTGATGCTATGTTTCCTGTTATTAAGGTGTGTTTTGTTTTAGGAAAGCACAAAGTATTAGTTGATTATTTAACTGGAATGAAATATTTAACCATACAATTAAAGTAATGTATATAGTAACACTAAGTAGTAACAACAAGTGCTGCTATTTGTTGAATTATTCACGGCCGTCGTAGAGGTCCACGTGGGAAAGTGAAAGGGAACTGGCCAGGGCCTGTAAAATATAAGCGATCCTTCATTGGCTTAGGAAGGTTTCCGGATAATCCTACAAGTACGAAATCAAGATGGCCGTACCGAAAATCGAACCCGGATCCCCCTGAACCGTTTTACCTCCACTATTCCTCGGTCGGTACTGCTCGCCATTTAGTGATGCATGTTAACACAATAATAATAATTATTATTATAATAATAAGAACGTATTGATACATTTCGTTCATCACTGAATGCATCCACGATACAAACTGAAATGCATTGGTTATACATGCAATACAATTTGTTACATTTTCCTTACAACAGCGTTCTGTGAGCAGCGACTATCGTGTGGGCAGACTATGTAAGGGTGTCACCTACCACGTGCTTAAAATGCGTTGCAGCGTGTTCGTAACTAAGATTTTTTAAAGAAACTTCTCCACATATGCCCAATGTGTCTGTGTAGGAAAAAATACACTCCAAACGATGACTTAAGAGTAGTTTCTAAGCTTCACGTCAGTTAGAAAAATCATTTTGGAGCTCTTCGACATGGCTAAAAACCGCTCATTCAAGCTGTTATATCTGAAACACTTCTCACTGGATTCGTGTGAAACTACTCTAGGAGTATGCAATGGACTTTGCTTAAAACTTTCCACCAATACAAAGATGGAGTCACCACTGAAAGTGTCAGTCAGGCGAGAGATCTACGATACCACTGCACGCTCTTTCATTGTATTGCAGTAGAGGCGATACTTCACCAGATGAACCGGTCAACCTCGCCCTTGGCGCCGTCTTACTCCCACTAACACACGACCAGTAGCCTCTGGCGACGTGAGTAGAGGAATATATGCGGCTGGCATTATTCTTTGTGACGTGCCGCGGTAGCCAGCTGCAATCTTAGTCTATCTCGAGTTTCATCAACACACTGATCACATCAAGTGTGTCAGCTTGGAATCTGTACACCGAATTTTATCAAACTTTGTACAATCAGGGTAGTTCTTAGTAACCTGTCTTAACTTTTGTACATATCGTTTATAACATGTTAATATTTTCAGTTGCGTCCATTTTATAAATATTCGATCAATCTAGATATTTAAGGAACCATATTTTAGAATTTCATCAAACTTGGAACACACAAGAACATTGTAAGATGAATTTACTTTTATGCGTTTCGTTCACGCAGCATACTAAGTTTTAAAATGGTGGCCATTAAAATATTTTTATCAAACGTCATATGTAAGAAATATTTCATCAAATGTAATCAAACTCGGTGCTCGTACACCACATATTTAGCTTTCTTTGCTTTTGCGTATTTCGATCATATTATACTCATATTTTCAAAACAGTAACTTTTTTTTACAATTTTGGCATAGTATGATATAACTGAGGAAATATTTTTTAGATTTGCATTAAATTTTATACACATCTACTACATACAAAACTCGTTTGACTTTTATTAATTTCGTTTCTCTTGTCCTATTTTTTTTTCGTATTGGCGGCCGTTTTTATATTTTTAGCATTGTATGTAATATTTGAAGAAACATTTCCGATGTTCTTTAATCTTAGTGCATGTCTACTACTTAGTAAGATGTCATGTATTTTGTATATATCGTTTATCCTATGGTCATATTTTTAAAACAGTGGCCCTTTTCCCTTTTCTCTGTTTTTAGCCTACTATGTCATGTCTCAGGAAATATTTTTCTGAATTTCATCGAATTCGGTGCACTCATATCTCTTAGTAAAGTGACATAACTTGTATGTATTTTGTTCACTCAGTACTGACAGTTACACAGAGGCGGATATTTAAACATATGTTGTATCACATGAGATATCTAAAAATAACTAATAAAAGTATTACAGCTAACTCAATATGCACGTGTAATACTAAATACAGTGATAAAAGTTATATGTTCTTCGTTCGTACTGTATAGAGTTTTTGAAAAATGCTGTTCTTAGCATTCTTTTGATTAAATTATGTGTCTGAGGATCAATTTTCCTAAGTTTACTGACAGTCTATACACATTTAGTACTACGTAAAGGTAACATGATTTTAAAGTTGCTGGGTCATGTTATGTTTCGTAACATTTACTACCCATTTCCGAAGATTTCACGACATGAACCCATATATATATATATATATATATATATATATATATATATATATATATATATATATGTGTGTGTGTGTGTGTGTGTGTGTGTGAGTGAGTGAGTGAGTGTGTGTGAGTGAGTGAGTGTGTGTGTGTGTGTGTGTGTGTGCAGGACATACGTAGTGCCAGTTTAATACTTATAAGCTGTAATTTCAAAAGGTTTTACTGTCATAGGTTCCCAATTTTTTAAGGTAGCGGAACAACAACCCAGATTATTGATACATAATAATTAGAGATGATGGCATATCGCGAAAAGGTTTTGTGTCAACATATACTTGATAACACTGTATCTTCTTGCAATATGTATGATTGTGTGCTAATACGTCTGACTTATTGGCTCAGTCAAACAGGGTAACAGCTCCACGTACAAGCGAGACAAGCAGTAATAATCTTATGAGCTGAACGTATGTTGAAACCCAGCAGACAGTCATCTTTCCCGCTGTAAATCACCTCTCTAATAGTAGTCTTAACATTCAGGTTAGATTTACATCGACTATGATGTAAGTAGGCTTCTAAGTTACGCTGCTAACTTCTTTTCATCAACATCTTCTGAAGTGTAGCAGTTCGTATTGCAATTAGTGTCATATATAGTATATTATAAAACGAATACTCTTTTATTCAGATGTGATACTTAGTTTGTAGTTAATAGTGGCATTCCTCCTGCTCACAATATTACATAGATATGCTAACTGGCGACTAGTTGCGGTGCATGTCTGTGGTAAGTGCACGTAACATACGAAGTAACGAACTAATGTAGCGAGATGTCGAGTTGTGCTATATGAGCGTGACCCTACTCTGTCAAGGCCCTTGAGAGACAGGTTGTATTTTATCTATCAACTTACTTCACTGCGTTATGTAGAAAGTCCGGGGGAGGCTCGGGACATAAGTGCCTCAGAGATGAGCTGCGTACACACACCTACACGGGAGATATTTCATGCTAGGAGGCGTGCATCGCGGCAGACATAGCTGTCTACCTGAGTGTACACATAGCTTAGCCTATAACTAGGAAGAGAGAGGGACAAACCGGCATAGACACCGTCATAACCCTCTCGACAGAAAGTATTGTAACCACCCAGCAGTTACGTACATTACAAATAAATAGCTGCTAGAAATACGGTAAGGTCCAGGTTTGTAAATATTCGAATGGTGAATATTCTAGTCAAAAGGGACTAAAACTGTATTTTTCTGTATTTGTCGTGGGGTTGGGTTGTGGCTTTCGAAGGTGTCTGGAAAGCTGCGGTGTTGAGCGGGCGACTGAAATACTCAGTTGACAATAACATCTTAACTACTCATCAATATTCGATGAGATATTTTCTGCCGAGTAGACGTTTTATCAGCGGACGTTTATTTATATAGCACTATGCGGTAGTAGCTTTACTTTCGAGTAGGACATTTAAAACTTGTTTTAGAAAAATAAATTCATTGAAACCAAAAAACCTACAAAAATGGAAAACTGTTATTTTCATAATTTTTTATATGATAATATATAGACATTTATATTAATTGAATTTCACAAATACTCGCATTTTGATTTGAAAATAATTTTAACATCCGTTAACCTCTCGCATATAGATTTTCGTAAATTTAAAATTCTTTCCTAATCAAAACGACAGTATTTTTGAAATTCGGTTATTACAGACGCCTAGATGTTATCGTATAAAGTAATAAAAATTATAGTTTTCAATTATTGTAGATTTTGTTGTTCAAACCCTTACGTTTCTAAAAACCAGTTTTTAATTTTTGACTCGAAATTAAAGCATACTACCGCACTTGTTATATAAGTAAAAGTCTGCTGATAAAATAAAAGTTTGCAATAACAAACACAGCCAGATTTCCCACATTTTACATAATATTATATTTCTAAATATCGATGTCATAATCAAGTATCCCAACCACATTCTTATCTTCAGTGTGACATTACTCGTATGGACGAAGTAAAAGTTTTGCAGGGAGTTGCTGTAATGATAAACAAATATGTCATTATATTTAATTTATTTACGAACTACCTGTTACTACCTAAATGAATTCATATCAGTCAACTATGTAAATTTGTTTTATAAATTATTGTAAAGTGTAATTAAATACATAATTTGAAGCTTCGTCCTATACTTATTATAATCTATCAATTAAAAATGTAAAATATAATATTCTAGTATTCAAAATTACGGAGTCGTGTATCTCCAGAACTTCGTAAGGCAGCTACGATCTGGCAACAGCGCGCGCCATAAGCGCTGTACTGCGATATAGAGTTGAAACTCTCTTAGTTATAATAATCTCGTGGTATCGGGTACAAGGCGAGGAAGTTAACGGACTGGAATATCTCCCAGTATTCGCCTGCACGCCCTGGCCTCAACTCATGTGCTTTTATTCTGTATTCTGAGGCATATTTAATATTTAACGTTGTAATGTTTATTGTGATTTCGTAACCTTGGGTCATATTAGTTTAGTTTCAAACTGATTGTTTACTACTTTTAGTAATTTAAGTAAATTGTATGGAAATTACACTTTGGAATCAGGAAAAGTAGCAGCATGAAAAAAAAAATAAAATAAAACTCGAGACAAGATTTTGAGGATTAAATATTTTCCCACGAGATAAAAGTTTACAGCCGTTTGTACGCTCGAAACACTGAAATATGTCCAAGGGTTTATATTTATAACAGAAAACATTATCCCCGTGTGGATTGTGCATGTATTCCCTATTACCTGATCAAATATTTATCACCAAAGCGAGCTCCGTAAGTTATGAAATATATGTTTAAAAAACATTTTCTTAACATTTTAGTAGTGCTTCCTACTGAAAGAAAACACGTTTTCTGAGAGCTTCTTAAAGCTTCTAAGACAGTTTGAGTACTGGTAACTACGTTCTGAGATTTAAAATAATATCTCAGAGAAGACGGATATGTATACTTACTGACTGATAATAAACTGCGTTGAAACTTGCAAAGTATAGAGCGTAACCACATGCTACAGTTGGAATCATTGAGATATGTTTTACTATCGACTCTCCTTGCTGATATTTTAACTCTCCATCAAAACATTATTGAAATAAGTTTATCTAATGTAAACACAAGTGTTTTGCGTACCAGAATGAAAAAAGCAGATGTATCTCTCTCTATATATAATATAAATAATATACATATATTATATAACTTCATTTATTTATATATAATACTTATTCACACACACACACATATATATAATATATAAGAAAATTTTTTACAGGTCAAGGAATCTCATCCCGACACTCAAAAATATTAAAAATAGAAGCAGCAGAAATTTGATTTGAAAAATTAAAGTATGATTTCCTGCAATCAAGAAGAGCTTGAGTATTAAAGTGATCTGGCTGCTCTGTTTTAATCGCAGTGCCTTATAATTGATTGTAACTAAGTGTTACAGATAATATTGATAGATAAGACAATTTCGTGTTAATGACTTGCATTCCAAACCTCGCTCTCCTAGTTAATCTCGAGACTCAGTTGTATTTCCATTGACTGCTGTGGCAGTGACAAGACCATTTGACTTCAGACCAGGAGGAATTGTATTCCGTTCTCATTTAGGCTTCTTGAGGCTTTGTTACTTGCTCAAACGTCACCAGAGTGTTTTATGAACTACGATCCAACTGCAGTTGTAGAAGCTTGTCCTGAAAACATTTCGTGTTATTCTTCAGTCCCTAATCATAAGCTCTGAATACTCGTGCAATTGAATGACTCGTCTATCGGAGGAAGCTCGCTGACCGAATTGTTAGGAAACAACCACTTATTGATGGACAGCACAGATTACGTACTTATTATCCGGTAGTTGTTAAGACTATTTACAACAGCTCAAAATACCTGCCACACACCTAATTCCTTTTTCCAAGTCTTTCTTAAATCAGCCTGAGACAGAGAACGCAACCTATGAGTGAGTGAGTGAGTGAGAGATCTTGGTCAGAGCTAAACATCGAAGTCTTTAGCGCCGGTGAAGGGTGGCATGAGATGAGTATGGAGCAGCGCCGGAATGAAGGGGCGGGGAAACGGGAGATCGCCGAGAAAACCCGCCCACCAGCAACATCGTCCGACACGATTCCCTCAACCAACAAGTTTGAGTATTTTATCGCGTTGTCAAACCAACAAATGTTTGACTTTATGTGATAACTTCATATTCGTGGCATACATTTTACCTAATTTTCTAAGTAATTGTGCAGTTTAAATACGGCATTTTAGTTAAAACATTTGTATGAATACCAGGACTACGGACAGGCATTTTACATAAAACGTTTTTCTTAAGAACAACTGCACTACATTTGTGACAAATGAGGTTTTGCATTTAAGAGCCAACACTTTTTTTAAAATCTGTAAGATGATATTGTTTTGTTTATTCGCAAGCGTTATGTTATGTATCTTTGATCGGCAAGCCTATCAGCCAGACCCAAACAACTTACCCTTGTATAATTAATTCATGTATGTGTTACAGTATGTGTATATATGTCTAGTGTGTGTATATATATGATGTTTCTTGATATGTCCTATACCATTACGTATGGTTGGACGAAATCAAATCAAATAAAAATTTGGTTTTGTCTGTGTCTGGCAGAGTTGTCTATGCCGAGAGTTGTATTGACGTTGGAAAATAATTTTTTTAAGGAGTAACATTAACGTCGCTGTGCGTGTTAGAACAGTAATTGTTTAAAACAGTTTTCATGTTTTCTTTGACTTTGAAGTGAGAACATTTATTTCAGTTGTAGTTGCGTGTGGGAGAAACAGATTGGAGAGAAACTGTCGTGCGGGAAGATTCGACGTCTGGAAGTTGTGGATATGTATCAGCTACGTGATATGTAACATTTAAATAGCTACACGTATACTCAGACTATTTACTCCCACAGGACTTAACATATTAGCCTAAATTACTTTAGATCTTGGATATCCTGATAGAGGGTGTCGTTTCTATACGACCGAACTGAGTAAGAACTACCATGCCAATTTTAATTACATCTCATGTGATTCAGTTTCCATAGACTCTCAACATACATGTTGTGGAGATGTTCTTTAAAGTAATCAAATGCAATAATAGTGTTCGATAACTTTGCGATGTGGCTGACGTTAATGAACAAACGTGTGCTTGTACATTTCGATCTGTTTGAATAGCTTCAAGGCATTTTTCTTCTCTTCTTAACAAATGACGGGCTTTCTTCGATAATTTAAATAACTTAGTGCTATGTAGTTGTATTACTGAACTGCACGTGTTTAACGGAATTTATTGCTTAATTATGTGCAGTTTTCCTACTTTAAAGTAGTTCGAGCTCATTTTCCTTATTTGCTAGTCAACGCCATCATATTATCTGGTATTTCATTGTAAATACTCTGAACTGCTGATAAAATACACTAAGACTTACAGTGAGAATACAGACAGACTGGTGTCATGTTCACGTTACCATAGTGTGTAAATGCAGATTACTCTCATCTCATTGGCCTACTTAGAACATTGCAGCCCCACACTTCCAGCTCTCCACACAATTGCGAGATCATCGCGTTGTGGTAGCACGGTTATAGCAGAACTGCGAAAATACCGAAAGGAAAATTGAAAAGTCTTACGCAGAAATAGTCTTGAACCCACGTAGATTGCACCGAGTGGCAGTTTACTATATGCACTCAGCAGGGGGGAGCTGCATCCAGGACTGCATTGTCAGAACAGGAGAAGGAGGAGGAAGGGGTAAGAGAAACAGATGTTCACGGGAACGACGTCCTTTATCTGCCGCGGAAAGAGAGAAGAGGCCGAAATTTGCAGCTCTTTTACCTCCTGCCCTCTCCACTTTCTCCTCCACCTTCTCTTTGCCATTGTGTGTGTCAGTGCAGTCAAGTAGACGTCCTGGTTTTCTTCCATCTTCAAGGACAATGGACGCCATAGCCAGTTGCTGGAGATGTACGGTATTGCGTTTCATTCTCTAGCCACAACGAGACTGAGGAAGTTGCTCTTTTATTGAGATATGTGGGAAATACAGCTAGCTATGAGCGTCGTAGTGAGGAAGGTTTGCTAGCTTGGGCACAATTGAAGCTAACATTTGGAATATCCTTCTCTAACACTCTGCGAGCGGCGAACATTACAGAAACTGCACGAGCTACTTTGAATAAACTATGGAAGTCGACATAGGGCATCATTTCCATCTGATTCAGAAGGCAAAGTGAAGTAAAAAATAAGGTGTAAAGTAACGAGATTTCGGCATGCCATTAAGGTACGATACAATTAGGGAATTATGTTGTTAAATTTTCGTTCTATTATTAACATGCAAATGTAAATATTAAAACGGGCTATATTTGAGCGAGTTTAGTAACTCTCAGAAAATAAAGTAGTGTAGGTCTCGAAACATTGTAAACTAACAGTTACCGATCATCTTGTCCCTAGCCGATAATTTATATACGGAATAATATTTCTACACATATTAACTAAATGTACTCGCTTGATCCATTGTAACACTGTACCCATCCAACACAAGACTGCCTATGGAACTACCCGGGTCATCCTTTGTGGATGAGTGAGAATATCTATAGGCGCTACAAATGCAGTCCTTTCCTGAGCCTCATTGTTGCTTGGTGCCTGGTTTGGATGTGCAATGGACATTCCTGTAAGATAATGTTAAACTAAGCCCCCAAAAGATTGCCTATGGACATCCCTCGTAGATCGCACGAGGACATATTTCCATGACTGCCTACGGACGTCCCTCACGAACAGCCTAACCACGTCTCTCACAGACTGAGGAATCCCGTGCTGTTACATGCAAATGTTTAACAATTGTGCGAATATCAGAAACATTCACAAGCGTGCATTTCTTAGACTACAACAGTGTAGCTAAACGTGCTGTTATATAAGTACAAAACCTTAGCATTCATACACTTGGATGGTGGATGAAGGCTTCTGAATACGGTCGGGGTTGAACTTTTTTTCACTGCGCACGAGACACATAAACTGTAAATGTTATACATAATCCTGCTCGTAATGCACAAACGCCAGACCAAATTAAAAGAATCTCTATCACATATAGTAATTTATATATTTTATATTGCCACACATTATCGTAATTACACTTTCATTTTGTAATAGTAACACGTTTATTAGTTCCTGCGTCATGTATAGACGTTCAGTTTGATTACTGAAACCGTTTAATGTTACTTTGCTATCATTATTATAAAGATTAATTACAATCTAGACTCGCCGATTTGCCCGACTTTTCCTCGTTATTCGTCAGCGCAATAAACAAACTATCACAACTTCTGCTGCCAGCAACAGCCGCCAATATACTCCTCACGAGGAGAGGTATTTGTAATTTTTTCCTCAACTCACCCTTCAAGAATGTCCATATACGGTCCTCAGGCATGCAGTAGCCATTCATTTCATCCGTTGTCTTTGTTATCCTTCATGGACCTTGAAAGGATCGCCTTAGACAATATATTAATGTCGTCCATAAATGAGTATAAGTTTAATCCAATTATTGAGTTGCCACTTTTGTTATATTAGTAACGGTTGAAGGTATCAACCATTATTTGATGTGGGTTTAAAACCATAATAGCATAAATCAATGTTAAGAGCATCGTCGTTTTACATAATTATGTTTCCGATATTTTAATGACATTAGGTTTTAATGTTCAATATTTAAATGTTCATTCGTCAGTAAATATTAAACATAGGTACTAAGAGTCCTATAAAACATTTTACATTATTTTTCGTAAGGAATAACTTCACTGCGTCTGCACCTATATATCAGGATCATTCTTTATGTATGTACCTACAGGCTGTTCCATAAGTCCGGCCTCATAGGGCAAATATAAATTGGTGAAACATGGAATAGTTTAATAGTGATGTAGTGTGTTGGCGTAAGACAACATAAGTGTGTTTACTTCCGTGTGTTATTACGACAGACAATGTTCCAATTTATTGCCGCGATGTGCGTTTGCGCTGTTTCAAGTTGCTTTGTACACGATGTAATACGGCCGGCGGGATGGAGCGGTATGCAGCTGTAATGTTTCTATTCACAACATTTCAATACATTCGCATATTGTAACTTTCCTTACGAGACCAGACTTTTCCTACGGGACCGGAGTTATGAGACATTCTGTGTATATTATTTCTTGTATAACTTATTCAAATCAATTGTATTTTGTAAACATGTCTTATCAACATCTTTTCGCAAACATTTTCCACAAACGATCTGATGAATGCAATAAACTATAATAAGCTTAACACAAACAACAACAACAACAACAACACCATATTTAGCCAACTATAGTGAGGAACTATTAACAAATTTTTATTATAATCGTATATAAAATTCTCTTGCCACAGTGTTTGTTTCCATACTCCTCCGAAACGTCTTAACCGATTTCAATGAAATTTTGTATATACATTCGGTAGGTCTGCGAATAGGTTTTGATCTATTTTTTATACTCCTAAGTGCTATTGTTTAGTAAATATTTTTAATTTATTTATGTCACAAAACAACGTTTGTCGGAGCAGCTAGTATTTGTATAATATTATACTGTATGGAACGGCTTAGTTTTACGCGAGTAGCCATTATTCGACAGAATATATCGACAACTTCAACATAAATGCAGTGTTAAGAGCGCGGTCTACCGCAATTTTCATCACCATTTTATTTATTTTTATTTGTACCAGATATTTTCTTTATTTTAGACACAAAATGTGACTAAATTTGGCTCTAATGAATTTTTTTTTATCTCTCATAGTTTTCGCGTAATGGCTTGTTAAAGTCATATTTTGCATGTTTCCGTTTTAAGGACTACACTAAAACCAACAGATATACCAAACAAAAAATAACACAGTGGATAAAGACATTGCAGGCTACAATGACATGCTCTTAAAAATAAAGAATAAAAATTATTTGTATAAAAAAATGCTGAAACTGAAAAAAAAATTACATTTTATAATTTTTTTATTACAAATTATTTTTATTTGTTATTTTTATTAGCATGTCATTGTAGCCTGCAATGTCTTTATCCGCTGTGATTTTTTTGTGTTTGGTATATCTGTTGGTTTTAGTGTAGTCCTTAAAACGGAAACATGCAAAATATGACTTTAACTAGCCATTACGCGAAACCTTGAGATAAAAAATTGCAAAAGAGACAACTAAATTTAGTCACATTTTGTGTCTAAAATAAAAAAAAAAATCTGGTACAAATAAAAAATAAAATAATGATAATGAAAATTGCGGTAGACCGCGCCCTTAAGCCGGTAGTGTATGAAAGCCGGCTGCCAGAACAGCGAGATGGAAACATGAGACGCGAGCTGTATTGGATCTCCCAGAAATCGCAATGTGAGACGTAAGTAATAACTGCGAGGCGAACAAGTAACGATGCCAGTTGAACAGCTCAGTTCCACCACGGAACATGAGGCGTGGCAACGTCTGCCTTCTGTAACTACGCTCTACGATACATATTCCACGTGTAGTGGAGGGATTCGCCGTGTATGTGAATGTTCGTATACACGTTGTTACATGAGGCATTTTCTTTTCCCAAGTGAATAGCTCGTATATCTTCAGGAGGTTTGTTTCTGCTGACTTTGCAATTTATTTAATCTAACAAGTATACATGTAGTTCTTGTCGCTGAATTATATATATATATATATATATATATATATATATATATATATATATATATATATATATATATATATATATATATATATATATGTGTGTGTGTGTGTGTGTGGGGTGTTTGTAATCAAAAAACTAGGTTCGTTTATTTTCGTTTTTACATTTTTGAAAACCAACTCTTTGAAACGAAACCGACTTTGTTATCATGTCTCAGAGTGAATACCATACAAATATTTATTTTAATTTTTGTTTGTCTAAAATTTTTTTCTCTTCAAGTGATGTGTCCGCGACGTATGAAGGTTATACAAATATCAGATTATAGCACAACTGAGTTTTTCCAAATACGTTTTAGAAGTCATAATCACTCAAGGTGAATGATGGACTGAATCCCTTGATATTGGTCATGGTCGATTCCTTTCCAGGTTCTCTGACATTGTTCAGTTCTTTGTGTTACTGTATCTAATGATCTTAGCTGTTGATGAGATGTTAGGCCTCCATTCTCTCCCATCCCCCAGTCATAGCAGTTGGTACGGCAGCCAGCCATTCAAACGTGTATTCCGTATTGCCTACGTAGTTAGAATTGTTTGACTGCAGTCCACTCTTTATACGAATTTTACACGAAAACGGTTGGTCCTACGTATTTACAACAAGGCGACCTTTTTTACTTCTGACGTGCTTCTCTAGTAGAAAAACCGCATGACAATTTCGTAATTCCTGATGGTAGAAAAGTGACATGTAATAAAAGGGGTAGCCACCGTAGTATTTTGTATTAGGGTGCAAGGTATTGGTGTAATTCTAACGTGTATTTCAAGGTCCCGGTGGTATAAAACAATGCTCAACTTGTCATCATTAAATGCTTCTTGATTTCCATTATTTTACAAAAATACACTTAAAATTTTCTATGGTTAAGAGCTCATACAACTCTTAATATTACTTTAAGTACAAAGTGTCCCGTATATTTTTCATAAGGAATCACCTCTTGAAGTTTGTCGGTCGAATTCAGCTGCAACCAGTATATATGATTAGATCATTCCTCTTTAGTAGAACGAGTGAACTTGAGCCAATCATAGCTTCTATTCCCTTTAATTTCTTCCAAAAACCTCTTCATACTCACACACACAAGGTGTGTGTAGGACGACATTTCTTTTACTGGAAGAGAGTATAATCATAAATAGTGTATACTAGTTGAAAAGTATTTAGGTTAAATTAAAAGAACGAAGTGTTAGCTGGCCATTATCTGGAATGCATTCTGACTAGGTGTAGGAAACGTAAGTATACACTTCATGTTCATAGAAGATCAGTTTTCGCCCTAGTTTTAGGCCTGTACTGTAAGATCATTTCACAATGTTCTCAGTTTGACTAAACCTGTTAACTATCTGCTTTGTCACTATTGGCTATTGCCAGTTACTTTGTAGGTAATATATACCATCGATACTGACTTCCAGGCACGCCACTGATTTATAATGACAGTTATGCAAACGTAGAATAAACTCAGTCATAGCTGGAATAAATGATTTCCTTGGTTGTAACGTTCAGCGCCGAAATACTTCACTATTCACTTAGAAGTGTGACAAAATATAATTTTTCGAGGAACTCCTCTTTAACTGCAATCGTAGAAGGTTTAGGCAAGTAAATGCTATTTAGGATAATACTATGTGACATAAATAACGAGAACCGACAGACGTGTACGATATAGTTTCTGTTACACTCTTAACATTTGTTTTTAACTGATTTCAGATGAAGTAGTTTCAATAAATTAAACATGTGAGAACCACAGAGAAATAAATAAATATTCAGTAATTTCGAATCGGAGTGTACAGTAGGCCTGGCTGTACGTTTCATTTTATTACTCGCTGTATTTTACTGTGTTTGGTAAATTTACTGCCGGATCCATTACAGTTGGGAACACGGAAGAATCGGGAAAGTCAGGAGAAATATTCAGAAGGCCGTAGAGCGGAAGAGACTGATTATATAAGGGCTCGTGGCAAAGCCTTGTCGCAGTGGTGTGACAATGGGCTGAGGAGGAAGGAAGAAACTAGTGGCTGGAGAGAAAAGAAGATTGATGAAGCGAGAGAGAGAGAGAGAGAGTATACGAATAGTGGGAGGCCTCCGCCCAAGCTCGTGGACAAACGGGATACGACGCACGGTCAAATGAGTGGAGTACTGTGATCAATCTGCAGTTTCTTCCCGACTGCTAACGTAAACATGGTTTGAATTACGACCTGCCTGCGGTGAACGTCGGCAGAAATATCAAGGTTATAATCTGAAACATGCGGTGTCGATCTCACGGGTTGAAGAAACCTCATGAATCCTCGCAATCTTCTAGGGCAATTAGTTTGGCCATTGGTTGCAGCCTCAACGTTATAGCCTTATCGCCCATATAGTACTGAATTATTTTAGATTGTTCACATTCTGACAAGTATGTAAGGTATGTCAAACAAAGTGACACGTCAAGAGGTGCGGGCCTTACGTTCTGGGAATTATTCCAGACGGCAAAATATTTCAAAAATATATACTACTTATTGTCTAAAGTTATTATTGTTAGCGAATCTCTCTCTTAATGTAAGAGTTTCAGAAGTGTTATTGTGGATAGTTAATGAGAATCTAAGTAATACTGAAGACCACTTTTTCATTTGTTTTACGTGAACGAAGCTATGGAACGTGTTTGTTTGCATTTTGTAAAATAATCATACTAAAATTAATAACACTGGTAGAAGCATAATTTTGATTATTCAAAAAGGAACAGCCGTGCATTTTAACCATAAATCTTAATATATAAAATAAAGTGTCCTGACACACTCACTCGTCAACGCACAGCCCAAACCGCAGGACCTAGAACCGTGAAATTTCGAGGGAAGCTTCCCCTTGCCCCTTTGGCACCTACTAAGAGAGGATTTTTCGAAATTCGATAATTAAGGGGGGGGAAACGGGTAAAATGTGTTTTAAATAAAGACTTGATAACTCATTAACCGGGAATGCTACCATAAATTTTTTAACTTCATAATATTGCCCAATGAAATGCATATTCGCAATTTTTAGATTTTGCGAAATTCGAAAATTAAGGGGGTGAAAAGCGGTAAAATGTGTTTTTCATTTCTAAACCATTTCAGATGGTGAGGTGATTTTTTAAAATGATGCTTAAGTAAATATCTAAAAAGTATTTTTAGGATTTTTCGAAATTCGTCCTTGAAAGTTCTAAAAAAACCTGTTTTTAAATTAATCCCACTTGTCTCCTAAACCAGTGGAAATATTAAAATGATTTTGCTTTAAAATAAATCTTACGTAAATATATATAAAAAAAGTAATTCCAGGATTTTTATAAATTCGTCCCTGAAAGCTGTTAAAATATTGTGATTTAGAATAATCAGAATAATCGTCTGTGCCGCTTATACCGGTTGAGATATCGTGATAATTTTTGATAAGAATGAAGCTTATGTAAATATCTACAAATCAAATTCAGGTTTCTGTGAAATTAAAAAATTAAGTAGGAGAAAGATCACGGAGAAATAATTCAACAATAGTTTCTTTTTGCCAACCTACTCATAAATAAAACCTCTTTGGACTGTAGCCACTACATACGGAAGAATTATCACGGCATGCCTTTAACATTCACTCAGGTATTGTATAAAGATTGTGGTGTGGGAGGGGTGGGGTTACAGGTTCGTATCCCGTGCAAGACTTTGCGATGGGAATTACTATGACATCATACGAGCATATTGCGCGCGCTCTTTAACCTCAGCTAAGACAATTTATAGTTCACTGTTATTGAGTACGCTAGCTGTTAAATGCCTTCATCACATACTTTATCCAGAGTTACTGTTTACATTACATAATTTCACGCGGGCAATGCCGCAGCCAGCCGGCTTGTGTGTATGTATGTATATATATATATATATATATATATATATATATATATATATAACCTACTTAAGAATATGTTAATAGTAATGACTTTGTATTTTGTTTGGTATAAATGTGCAACGACGGGATTACTTTTGAAAAGTAACGTGACTAGTTACGGAATGATTTATCTGAGTGATAATAATATGCCAACGAAAATAAAGTGCACCATTAACTAAAAATTAAAAATATAGTTTATTAAACGACTTTCTTCATTATGCAATGACGGTTTGAATGGGCTTCAATAAACTAGGTCCACTCCAAATTTCTTGCTGTAATGGGTGCAGAACCGGAATCTTATCAATAAATAACTGCACTTTCTGACTTTGTTGCATTGTTCGTGGAATTAAATAACAGTTTTACAGAGTGATTTACTGTATTAGTCATGCATGCTTCCATAAACCTTAATGTCTCACCGATATGAAATATCGCAACGATATAAACACGTAGTTTATTATAAAATCGTACATTGTACTTGTTTTGAGCGTGTTACTTATAAACAGCCAGTTTAGTACTGGGTACTCATGGATTACCATATATCTCTAACTAACACGAGGATCAGAGACTAAACACAAGATAGGATTACTCGCATGGGAAACACTACCTAAGCTAGAGAGCGTAGCAGTACATTTTTACTGCTGCACTCCGTCCTCAAACATGTATGTGTAGATTACAAGAGTTTTCTCTGTGATCAGTAACTTACTTCAGTAAGTAGTTGCTTTACTGTAAGAACATTCACGTTCTCTCAGGTTTCACGTGTATCACGGCGTATAAGATTTGTTATGTTAGAATGAATTAAATACTGAGTGATATATGCAATAACAAATAAAGATTAATTAATCGTATCGTGAGAAATAATTAGATGGGAAGAGTTTTTGAACAAATTACTTGAGTTAGCTAGAGAGTATGATCATAAGTCCCACAGAAATCTTATAGACCAAAGAGAGACAAACTTTTGAAAAATAATAGTGAACCGATATTTTATATTGCACGTTTCGGAAACAAAAATATTATTTTATTTAAGCTTAAAAAATTATTGCTAGAATGCAACTTTGCTATTTCATCCACACTCCTACAGTAACACATTGTCACTATTTTGAGAGTATGATTTAGACAAGTGATGGCAATGAACAAAATTTACGTTTTTTTATTCATTATTTTTATTCAGCGTTATTGAAGGCATTGTTGATGCATTTCTGTAATAATTTTTAACTGTTCAGAAAATGATACATTGTAAAAAAACAATTTCTTTAGACTACTTTATACTTAACTATTTTATTAATAAAACATTGCTGCTTTGTTGTACATAATAAACGAGCAGACGTTGTGGAAAATCGCAAGAATCTCTGGTGTTGCTGTATTTTACAACAATATAGCAACCTACTCCTTGTATGATTACAGGATTATAATGCAGTAGTTTAAATACAAATCAGAAATATTCAGTAGTGGAACACTAGAGGTATCACTGGCCCAGTCAAGTGTGAACACACAAATAACAAGACAAGAATGTCATACACGGACATGTTATATTGAAGGCTAGGGGACCATAGACATTTCTCGAGACACACTAGGTAACAGTATTCTTTGTAGTTGGCTGAGATGACACATATCCTTGAAGTTCCATTATAATGTAGGTTTTCTTAGTCACGTCATGACTGCGAATATTGCAGTGATGGTTCAATAACACAGACTTCGACCTAACAAGTGTTTCACTCTCTAATGACATCGACATTGACGTGACGTTAAGACTTACGCTATGTCAACTTAATAGTTGTTGATAAAATAATTTAGCATTTACATATTCCCATGTATTATCAGCAGTTCTGCTTCAAGGTTACTGGCAGTATGTCTTCGTGGAGAGGCGTCGCATATTTGACTGTGCCAACAATGAGATTACTAGGACATCACGCGTCTGTGATTTGCTGGTAGAACACTAGAACACAGAGATTTTAAACTTCCAATCACTGACCATAATGAAGAACCGCAGACATGTGGACCAGTCACTGACACAGACTGGTGTAAACTAATGTTCACCAAACAGTGAGGTAAATGGGTCTTATTTCTCGTCGATAGGGAGACCTTTAGAGCCGCTGACACGAGACTTGGTGTAAAGACAGGCCTTGACCTTAAACAACCGACCCAGCATTCGCCTCGAGCGATCTCGGGAAACAACGGAAATACGAAAACACGATGGCCGGAGCCGGGGATCGAACCCGGGAACTTTCTATTGCGAGTCCAACGAGCTACCATTGCATCACATCGCTCGGTTTTCATCACCAAAAATCTGTAGCTTTAGCGATTGCATACGTGCATTTATTTTTCAATTTCATTCATAAGGAAGTCAATCAGTGGCTAGTCTCCACTTTGCGATAAAACTCAATCAACCAATGAAATCACCGTTAGATTTCAATGCATGTTAAAGCCTAGACATTAATTTTCACCAAGGCAGGACCGAGACAAAATTTAGAATAAATATGTACTCTTATTAATTACTAACACAGATGAAGGCGGCCGTCTCCACACATCATGAGGGTTTAATATCACAACCAACTGAACACAGGAGCATACTTATATGAGTACTACAGACCAACTGCCTCCGAACAGAGCTGACAGGGAAGTAGGGCGACTCGACATACACCACTCCTGCCCACTTGACCAGAGTTCACCACTGCGCTTGCGCCGAGGGTAGGGGATGAAAGAGAAGATAAACCAGGGAATTAACTTGGAAAGACGAGGAGGAACGAAACCCAATCGTTGTCAGGACAGTTTATAAAATCGCCTCTTACACTGCCGACACCAATCGCTCACTAGACACTACAGTGCGTGTGTTTTTCACAAGAACTATGAGAGTGCATTTTAAATCTCAATAGTCTTTGTAGACACCGCCAAGCTTTTAGTGTCATTAACTGTTGTGTGGGCTCGTGGTGCAGATTTGTGTCTCATTGTGTTACTTGGGAGCAGGTTCCTTGAAAATGAAACATACACATCTTACTCTTATTGGCTTTCATACAACAGTTACGTGCAAGAAAAAAATCTCCAGCTGCAACTACTTATAAAATAATATTAAATGAAACGTGTTTGAACACACGAGGTTTTAAAACAGACTAAAATGTAGAAATTATTTGTCTTTTTAAAGTACTTGAAAGGTTAAAATGCACAACGTGGGGTGTGTAAAATATATGGTTCACTTAAGTCACTAACAATTTTAATGCTCTGCGTATGATATTAAATGCCGTGTGAGTATTCTCAAAGGCAATTACTCTCGACGCTTGTTACTATCAACTATTGAATGCGCCCCATGTATTCCATTTTAATCGCAAATAGTTCATTTTTACCGAATATCTTATTGTTATCGAAAAGACAAACAAGCTGACAAGAAGGCGAAGTAATAAAAACTGAAAAGTTTTCTGCTGTCTACGCTATGGACAAATTACTAAATCCGACCTTCCTTAAAATTAAGGTATGGCTTCACCTGAAATGTTTCGATTATTGGTTAACTTCAATTTGAATATCAAGAATATATTGTGTAAACTGTCATTATATATGTACCTCGTGACACCTGGAGTTCAATATTAACGTATGAAAATTGTGTTGCACGTAACTAATCAATATTATTAGGAAATTGTTGCACCATATATTACGAAGGTGTCAAGTTTCTTGTACCTTTCACGCCAACCTCTAAGTTTACGAAAATCTGTAAACCGTGTCGTAAGGTGGTTGCTGAAATCTGCAACCTACCTTTACCTGAAGAGATCCAAGAAGATCGAAACACGGGTATGTCATCCTTATCCTTGGACGCGCCTTACGGTTTAGGATACGAATTGGGATTTCCAATTGCTATATTCCCACCGTAGCGGGTGGTGTATCGTGCGGAGCACACACGTCCTAAAGAAACTTGACACCTTCGATCACATACCGCCAAGAAACACAGTTTGACCATATATTACATTATAATTAAGAATTATTGTAAATTTTTAATGTCAGTACTGCAGCAATATTCATTTAGGAAATAATATTTTTATGAATTAGACGTGTTTAACCTACATAGGCATAAATTTCTCTTTGGATCTGTATATAGAAAGATTTCCTCTCTGTGAGTTCCCTTTTACTAAAACTAGTAACGTGTTTTCTGGCTGTATTATTACACACGATGAGGCTGAAAGGACTGACTTTTTGAAATGTCTAGTACTCCCCTCCTAATTGGGCGAGCGCTGTGCGGCAAGTCCTGACAGGTTCGTGAGATCGTAGCATTATATCAGTTGAAGTCATGCGACAGGTTCGTGAGGTCGTAGTATTATTTTATCAGTTGAAGTCACGGAACCGTGGACAGTAGATCACCGCGTGTTTGCATACGACAGTTTTGTCTGAAATAATGCGTCGCTCCGGGAGTTCAGCGTGAATTTCCTCGCCACTTCAACATCCACATAAATCGAGCTGTTCCCGAGCGAAACACTATTCTTCGCTAGGTTGCAGCACTTCGTACGCGAGGAGTGTTGATGAAAGGAAGATCTCTACAAACGACTCGAACCACTTGAAATGTGGAAGTTGTACGACAAACCCTTCTGCGCAGTCCACGTCGATCTGCTCGGCGATGTGCTGCCGAACTTGGCCTCAGGAATCGTTCGCTAGTCGTAACTTGATTGTCACCTATGCTATGGAAATATTAACCAGAATATGGCAAAAATATATTTTTTGGTTAAGTTAACTATTTTATGATTTATTTTTCAAACCATCTGTCCTTTCTGCCTCATCCGGTGTCTGCATAACACTTCATGTCGTTTTATTGCAGTGTGTCAAACTGTGGTTAGACTTGAAGTTACTTCCTTATTATTATTATTACTCTTATCTTATAGGATGTCCCCTAGTGTGGATTGAATATATTTTGCATGTGATCATTCCTGCCACTGTATTATACAAGACAGCGTAGTTGCCTGCATATTGTATGGTTGTAGGATGGTTGAGTAGTTGTTTAAGACGAATCACTTGTGTTCAGTAGCGACGTACCAGAGTTCTCATTGGTCCAGTCAGATATGATGCGCCAATGCCGTACGTTATAAACATGTACTGAAGCCTTGCAAACTGTCAGTTTTGACCGCGATGTATTAGTCACTAGCGACACTTGAATTGAGCGAAAAATAAAATATTTATTATCTACACAGCACTTTGAATCAGCTAACCTAAACGCAAATGTTTAGGCCATTTTCACGAATAATAATCCTTACATTTTCAATTAAAATACAAGTCTAAATGTGTTGTCTTAACAAGAAAGTATTTGTGAAATATTTCCTCTCAAAGAAGCAAGTCAAAAATGTTCAACTACCTTTAAATCGCGACTTTCTTTTTTAACAAACTTATGCGACATGTTTCATGGAGTAGACTGTAGCCTTATAACTTTTGCAAGCAATGTTTGTGATTTATGTCATGGGAATGTTTTAGCATCTAGTTTCAAGTTGTTGTTTATAATATAACATTTTGTTGCAGTATCATAATTCGAGTACAGCGAGTGAAGTTTTTCTGGATGACTTAGCAATGAGCTGTATACATACACAGTATATTGAGCAACAAACGCTTGGCTAGTGTAAAGAATTATATAACTCATTTTCATTTTGAGCCGTGAGCCTAGTGATTGTTTCAATTTATTGGTAACGTAATTATGGTATGTAGCACGATAACTGAGTTATGTCTAGAATTTAGGTGTGAATTAACGGGCATACATTATGGTATGCAGCACCAGAGCTGTGTTATGTCTAGAACGTAAGTGTGAATTAACGGGCATACATTATGGTATGCAGCATCAGAACTGTGTTATGTCCAGAATGTAAGTGTGAATTAACGGGCATACATTATGGTATGCAGCACGAGAACTGTGTTATGTCCAGAATGTAAGTGTGAATTAACGGGCATACATTATGGTATGCAGTACGAGAACTGTGTTATGTCTAGAATGTAAGTGTGAAGTAACGGGCATACATTAATGGTATGCAGCACCAGAACTGTGTTATGTCTAGAACGTAAGTGTGAAGTAAGGGGCGTACATTATGGTATGCAGCACGCACTGTTAAAAATTTCCGTGAATTTACGGACAATCTTACGGAAACGTCTGTTTAATTAACGGAAACATTATTTTGTAACACAGATATACATAAATATGTTTCATTGATTACACATATGTCAAACTGCGAGAAGAAAATAAATAAATAACCGAACGCATTATTGCGGCTGCATTCTAAAGAAGTCACATAAATATGCGAGTTTCCATAAGTGAAGCTAGTTGCCTTCCGTAAATTAACGGACACTTCTGGAGAATTTTTTACCAGCACTTTCCGTAAAACAACGACAAATATTTTTAACAGTGCCACCTAATGTTTGTGAGAGTTTTTAGCAACTGTTGTAGGACTCCTTAGTAACATACTAAAAATTCCACTGGCATTCGGTGCCACTTGAAATACTCTCATGTAGGCTACACCGTTATAAATTTTAACGGAAATGTACCGTTAATAAACAGAAATAGTGTCCATAAAAGTAAAATACGGAAATGTCTACAGTAAATATACACTACGGAATCATACATGTCCATAAGTCTGCTGCGGACACTTACACGGAAAAAAATCGAAAATGTATGGGTTAGAGAGCTGTAAGTATCACGGATATATTTTAATAACATCACCGGCAAATCTGCAAATCTGTATAAATGCAATTGTAGCAATATAGACATGTAGGTAAGTATGGCTCAGTTCCGTGTGATCAAACTGTTCTACGGAAACTTCTGTTGGTGAATTCACGGAGGTATATGGAGAAACTTTTACCGGAAATTCCGTAAATCAACGGAGAAAATTTTTTACAGTGCGAGAACTGTGTTATATGATATAGAACATGAGTGAATTGTGTCTGATATTGGAATGCTTGCAGGTTGCTTGCCAAACGAGTTTCGATGCAGTAACTCGTGTATAGACCTGGTGAGACGATGCGACCGCCAGGCGGACTGTCCTGATGGCTCTGACGAAGATGGCTGTGGTGAGTGTCCTAGCTATACTTCTCTGCAATCACATGTTTCTAGTTCTATAGGCTCCTCACGGTTATGTCACCACTTTTCAAACCCTTTATATTATGTGACATTTCAGAATAAATCGGAATTGCTATTTTTCCTATTCACAAAATTTGATGTGGTATTTAAGTGCACACTTACGAACATTTATTTAATTGTTAATTCTTTTTTGTAAGCCCTTCTTTGGAGAATGTTTCTGTAAGGTAAGATATTTTATGTATTAACGTATGACTGTGGTATGTTAAAAAGTCGTTAAAATACCAAAGGCTGCACACAATTTAGTAAGATAACAATGTACAAACAAACCTTTATTTTGTCACTTTATGAAGATGGTAACAGGTGTTGTTTAGCGAAACATTACTACACAACAGGTTTACGCATTCAACTTTCGTACACATTATTATTAATTTGAACTTTTAGATTATTGATTATCAACGACGGCACCTCTCTCACTGGATACTCTACGACGTAGTTCGTGTGTATATAATTGAACGATTCCTGCAGCGGGTTACTTGCGACATACTCCATTGCTAGCGTATGTCGTGTTGCAGACAAACACCAGAGTAAAGAACAACAAGATAGGGGAAAGACAGTATCATCAGTTGTCAACAGGTATATTATTCCCTCCTGCAAGCGTTGAGGTACTTAGTGACGCTAGTAACGAACAATATGGGCATGTTGGTGACCCTTGCTGCGTGAATGTCACTCAAGTAGGTGTTTTCAAACTGTTTCCCAGGTAGCCTCACTCGCATCTTGCAGTGACGTCACGGCCGGGATGTTGAAGTGCAGGTGCGTCTTGAAGACCTGGCCTACCTACAGCACCCACACTTGGAAGTGCAGCTATCCTTCTGGCATCGCCTCACTTCTGTTCACAACACATTACCCCTGCTTTACTTTTATTACTTTTTTGTTTTACTCTGAGTTTTTTCTGCAACACGGTAACTGTCGCTCGCAGTTTCTATAATGTTTAGTATTCCACTCTACAGCGTTTGGCTTTCTAGTTTTAGACCAGTTTCTGTTTACGACATTATTATAATCTCTGCTTACCGTACTTTTCAGAATGTTTATTGCGTTTTATGTCCTTTTAAATCTTATATATTCATCTATAACACATTTCTAGCTATAGTCATTAATTGGTTTTGTAATTTGTACAGCCTAATTTTATTTAAATATTACTGCTCTGTGATTTCCTGCTGTGTTAATTATCAATGAATATCTAGCTCGCCAAGCAGACGTCGACCGGATTGTGGTGGATTATTGGTGGAAGGCCGTGACTTAAGCAGCTCCGGTAGCGTCTATAGGTGGGATGTGTTGGACCGTGGTTTAAGCTCCAAGACAGTTCCGGTGTACATTTTTCATGACACTGGGTATACGAGCAAATGTTGACGTCGTGTACATACAAAGTAATCCCTTTTTAATGAGCGAATCATTTATATTATGCGGTTTTAGACGTTTCTACTTCAACTAGATTACAGTAGATTTAAATTATTTTATTCTGTCTACTTTAGCGTTTCGAATTGAAAGTGTACTAGGCTGTTAATGTGTAAAACTTTATTTTTATTTAATTTTGTAAACTAATTTTTCTTTCGAATTTAAATCCAAACGATTTTTATATCATTAAAAGAAATTAATTTGATTCCCACAAAAGATAAATTGTGACAACATATTTCTATGGGTATATAAACGTCTTGATTCCAATTTCCCGCCAGCATTTCATTGGTATGCTGTGACGTACCGACCAAAAATGGACGTGCGTTGCTTTAATGAAATACATTTGTATGAATGTAGAGTAGTAATGTTCCCTTCCTCCCACACGCCTTGTTACGACACATAACCGTACATCACGGATGTTTGCTCAACACACAGATTTGAACAAGCTTATCACACATGTATCATCACAAATAAATGTTAGTTGCTTACAACGGTGTATAATTGAAACTACTGATCGCGGCTGTTTGCAACGAGGCTTGCCACTGATTACTCCTGCTTTAACACGTGAGGCATAATTGACACCGAGTACAGCCTTGAGTGAGTACACGCTACTTACGTAACATGTAAACTGGCATCATCAAAACAAAACACGTATATAATATGTTTGTTCTGGACATGTCAGTTATAGGCGTTCCAAGTGTAACCCAAGTGGAGTTTAAACGCGTCGTATACGTCGCTAGAGCGACTTGTCGATCAACTCATAGCTAACCCTCCTCGAGAACATGATAAGCTGCTGTCATAGAGCGTCGCACGCTTAGACTTCAGCGTGAAAATATACGGCCATTCGCTCTCTCTTTCCAACACACGGTAAGTTCAGACGAAACACGCCACATGGCTCATAGTCATAGAGGTCGGATGTGAGTCCACTGACCTTGTACGATAGCCTGTAAGAACATCAGTGTATTCAAGCAGACGACATCTGCTCACTGACACAGTGCTACCACACTATTGGTAGTAATATTAGTTGCTTCATTATTATTGGTCAGCGACCTCCAATATGTGTCAAATAAGGCAAGGGCCAATTACAAAACTGGCACGAGTTTACAGTTGCGTGAGACTTAGCTTGCACTCAAATAAACAAGCGAATATTTCTGGTTTCTGACAATAAAAAAATAACAACTAGACATAAACATACCCTCAGGCTATCGGATTGGAACTGAGTGTAAGGTTATCAAAACATCGACGAATCAAGCACAAAACAAATACAAAACAACTTATAAAAATCTGCTGCTCTCGTTACATTTAGAAAAATATTGATGAAATATGTAATGTATATGTACTTAGTATAAATTCCTGACATCTGAAAACAAAACACCTAATTGTTGGCAGGTATTGAGACACAACGTGGGTAATGACGACATTTGCTGATGGGTTTCAGAAAACCTACCTATTTCTACCAGACTGTATAAACACACGCCCTTTGAACCTATATCTTAAACCATTGTTAATTTATTCCTTTTTCAGGAATTCAGCATGTTTACACATCTTGTTAGTAAGAAAAATGTTAAGTAATAAAACAGTGTATATTTTCGAGATTCTCAAATTGTATTCTTAGACCTAAACGACATTTATTTTTAATGTTATTATTAACAACAAGGTCTGCTTTAATGTGAACAGCTTATACACATGTGGTATTTATCGTCAACAGCGAAGTCAAAATATATGAAACTGTTGTATCAAACAAAAAGTGACCAGGGAAGGAATCGGCCATTGCCTGTATTAAGGAACTAGCTCATAATTTGCACTAAGAAATGTTATAAAACATAGAGATCCTAAATAAGTATAGCAGGACGGAGTCCAGTGTTTAACCTCTGAGCTACTCGCTGCATGTTTCTTGTTAGGCTCGTCCTGGATGTGCGGAGTGACGTGCAGGCTGACGATGTGTTAACACGTCATGGAGAATGTCCCTTGTTGGACTTCACAACCAGACATTAATATAGGAAGAGCTTAGGTCAGTTGAAATACCTATTGCTTGTTCTACCTATTCTACGCTGCATCACGTTGCAAGAACACTTTTAAATAGCAGGATTGCTAGTTGAGGTCACATCAGGAGACCTAGGTTCTCTCCTCTCCTTACATCACCTCTGTACTGTTGTTTGTGAGGCTACTTAAGGCCCCTGCCTACCTGGGAGCATGCAGAGAGCAAGGATTACGTATTTACTTGTTTAATTATATTCGGTCAGTCTGTCACCTTTCGTGGCATCGCTTTCCCACAAAAACAATGTTTCATAGAGCCTAGATAATATTGCTACATGAATCATAACTAGGTACAAGACAACTTCGCGAATTCAATGACCTGCATGTTAGAATAAAATATCCTATGCATACTCAAGCCCCGACCATTCGTCAACTAGCTGGTACTCACTGGAACAACTGACAATGAACGATTATACGGGGTTTGAGTGTGCAGGATATTTGATTCTAACGTGAGGGTAATTGAATTTGCGAAATTTCTGGTCGCAAACTGTAACGTAGAAAAATATACGAGTAGGTGATTTCGTGATTTATTTCAGATTTCATTAAAGAATGAAGTAGCCTTAATGATCCCATAGTAATGTAGGTCGCACAGAGTTAAATAAACCAGTTAGTGGAGACATATACGTATGTTGTTTGATAGCTAGTGTTGTTCCCTGGTCTTGCTCTCGCTACAACAGTGGAGTAGACAGTCCCCTTAATATGTCCTGTGTATTCAAGACAGCATAATCAAGGTAGGCCTAGTTAAAAGTATGTGACGAAACACGAACTACAGCAGCTGCTAGGAGCGTAAATGCGAGAGTGCGATGTGACACTACCTAGCCTGCTACAATTACTCTGATCATAAGCTCTTAATACGACTGTTATGAGAAAACTGCTCAACTCACGTGAGAGATGTATTCTTACGAACAACGTTCAAATAACCTTACATGTGTGTCTCATACCCAAGTTCCCCAACATCCTTTATCTCATGGTCGGAAATGGCGAAAATAAGTGTTTGAGAGGTCCTTCTTAGCGTGGAAGTCATGACGCAGAATGTGTAACAAAGTTTACGTGCATAGAGTACACTTGTATTTTCAATACTACGTCATAAACTGCTAGGATCTCCATTGAATGCCTCATAGATGTGAGTTGTCGGCGAGAAGACGGCACTCCAGGCCAGTGAGTTGCACCTAGAGGCTAATGCGAGGCTAAGTCGCCCTTATTGCTTCCTCAAGTCTAGGCCTGCAGTGAGCTATATAATCCACTGAGACGTGCATGTTAGTAGGTAACACATGCTGTATCGTCTAGTCTAACTGCAACCAATGCCGCGGGCAGATAATTGCTGTTAAAACACAACAATAAAACTCTATGCTCATAGCGAATTGTTTCAGCCAAGATGCGTATTGTGTGAATGTCTGCGATTAACTGCATTAGTAGGGCCAGTTGTTTAGCGCCAATGTTTTACATTTGCAGCTCTGCTTCATAGTTATTAGCAGAGAGTCTTTGTTCAAACACGTCTTGTATTTGACTGCTCCAATCAGAACACACGTTGTCACACAGCACGCATATGATTCGTCAGTTGAACCTCAAGACTAGGTACAACGTCTAATCACTGACCTTCAAACAGAGGTACATCTATCCATACAAGACACTGGAACCAAACTATACCAGAATATGTTCGCCACTAACTCGTGGTTCCACCAATTAATAGGACATTTCATTGTACATGAAATTAATTTCTCCGGTACTATGTAATGTTAGTTTTTCACCTAGGATTACTTTGGTCACCTTATTTTGGCGCGAACATTCATTTAAATATTTTTGTGTAGTTTAACAACTAACTTAAAAAAAGGTGCTGTCTGATATTAAAAGTTTCCTAAAAACTTCGTGTGCTTCTTGACGTAAATATAACACTTGGTATCATCACAATGCGACAAAAGTAGGGTAAGTGGCTTTTCACTATCGCGTTCACGAGATGTAAGAAATTTTTATATAATCCGGTTTTGCCAATTTTGTACACTCTATATAAATATCCAAAGCTTGCAAGAGTAATGCATTTGAAATTTAAATATTCTAACAATAAATTCGAAACGTATAAACCGTGCTGTATTTGACACCGTAGAACACGTTGCCTGCCTATTTATAATTCCAGAACAATTCAAAATGTATAAATCTTTAATTGTAAATTTCATGCTTTTAGGAGATGTTTTATTTCCTACGTTGTTAATAAAATGTGCGGTTTTAACACATGCTGTCTGGTCTTGAGAGTAATTAACACTCGTAATTTAATTATTCATTTTTGTTTTCTAGATTTCTTCATTGCGTGATACAACGTTAATTAACTGTGTGGGAGAAAATGTTTGTTTTCCATCACTAATCATTGTAACACGGACCCATATTCAAACAGCTTGTTTCCACTCCAAAAGTCATCATCTCATGTAAATGTCAGCAATTTAATATGAAAAGCACGTTATTTAATATGCAATATATTACGGTTTAATGGGCAGTAATTTGCGTGGCAAACATGGTTCTCGGGGAGAATTAATTACGAAAATGCATGCATAGCTTATACAGTCACAACAAGTTCCGTAATCATTTAAATAATTTGCGCAGCGCACTTTTTTAAAATATTACATTCTCGACCGTTAAAAATTTCAAATTAAAATATTTTTGATTGAAATCACACCAGACAGAATTTTGACTTGCAAACCGATGTGTTACATAAACAAACGTAGTATAGGTTTTAAAAAGTCGAATTTTGTAATTTTACTGTGCGTGGGTTTATTAACTGTAGGCCTGCGTAGCAGATATAGTTAAATAAGAGTAATCTCCTTAAATATGAAGGTGTTAATGTATACCCATACTAAGAACATATAGACGCTTAAATGTTAGCATAGTTGTGTAACTTATGACTGGCTTGCGCATCATCGTCTGTATTGTAACAACCTCTTTTATGGACGTACGTCGCTGCGAACAAATGTCGTCGAACTGCAGAAAATGCTCACAATAAAACAAAAGTAACACGAATAGTCAATGTTATATGTTGTCAATAAATACACAACATACCTACAATTCCAGAAAAGAGCATAGTCGTCTACATAAAGACGACACGAAACAAAAACAAAATTGTGCAATAACAACACAAATTTATTCCGTAACCTCACATAGTAGTATTAAAAAACCGCACAAGGGGAAATAAAATTAAATAAACAACATATAAAGGTGTTGGAAAAATGGCAACAAAAATGCACGAGGACTGCAATGGCACAGAAAAAACGAAAAAACGAGAACTAGTCTAACAAGTTTTGAAAAACAGTCCTAGAATACTGTAGGAAGATGCTACAGCAAGTCTATTGGAAGCAACCCTGACAAAAAGAATGCAAAGGATCGGCATTTGTCAGCAATGCATAATTATTTAGCGAACAAAAAATTTAACTGAATTATTTTTGTAATTCTTTAGTTAAAAAAGGAACTAATATTATTAAACCCGATAATTTTTTGTAGAAAAAATATATTTATATCCTAAAATTGTAAGTACAATATATTGTGATTCACTACTCATACATATAAACCCGTTAAAATCTGCGCCACCAAACAGAAGGTTGCTGCAAGCCATAGGATGAGATATAAGCAGACATTTTCCTCAATAAACTATCTTCCCGATGTCACAGAGAAACTTGTTTATATCGTCTGTGTTTTATATGTAGCGTTGTCTGTGTTCATACATATACAAGGCAGGGTGAGTCGGGAGGAAAGGCACATGCTTTGAGGGGTGATAGTACTGGTGATTCTGAACTAAATGTTTCTAATAAACATATGCCCATTTCTTAACCGTTTCAGAGAAACCTAATGAAAACAACAAGGAACGGGGTAAGTGCAGGTGACGGTATATCACGATGCTGTTGTGTTATGTTGTGTGTAATTTTGTACATTTCCACACGGTGGCGCTCTAAGCATGGTGCAGTTGTTTACCTCAGTCTCAGTCCTACAGTGCTTGCCCTAGTATTGGCAACTACAGTGTTGTCACGTGTACAGTGAATACAGTTCTGTGTAGCCACAGGTATTCACACATGCAGAGTATGCTGACATGATGTTTGTCTATGGTTTCTTCTATGGGAATTCCAGAGCCGCTGTTCGTGAGTACGAACGGTGATTTCATAATCGCAGAGTTCCAGATAGCAGGGTGTTTAGCAGGGTGTTTGCAGAATTGTGTGACCGTGGTACGCTTCCCAGCGTAAATGTCGTATCTTAACGTCCCGTACAACAAACTGTCAAGAACATTCTTCAAGTACTAGAACGCAGCCCAACAACTATAGCTCGAGACGAATTGCTGCTCAACTACATATAGCCAAGTCTACACGCGCAGGGTGGACACAAGATAGGAACTTCTCGCTCGTATTTACCATGCTTGTGCTCAAGTAAAGCAATGTACTAATGGGCTCAGATCAGCAACACAGCAGCTGTCTATCAGAGCAGCAAAATGCAATTAAGTTGGTGGTGGAGTGTTTGAACATGTTTGTGAGGAAATGTACAAAATTACACACAACATAACACAACAGTATCGTGATATACCGTCACCTGCACTTATCCCGTTTCTTGTTGTTTTCATTAGGATCCTCTGAAGCGGTTAAGAAAAGGGCATATGTTTATTAGAAACATTTAGTTCAGAATCACCAGTACTATCACCCCTCAAAGCATGTACCTTTCCTTCCCACTCACCCTGTATGTGTCTCATGTCATGTCTGTGTCATCATTGTCCTCGTATATTGTGTGACCAGTCTTCAAACAACTTACTTTGCTGTTTAGCTGTACTTTGTTTTGTTTTGTTCTTCTCTCGTTTTCTTGTGTCGTATTCTTTGATACAACGACTATATTCCATTCCAGTATCAATTTGTGTTATTGTGAAAATTTTGATAATACAATTTGAATACGTGTTTTGGCTCAAAAACTGAAAATACAATAAAATTGTCTGACAATCCCCCTTAACATCTTGTGTTCCTCTGGATGTGAGATGGTTTGTGAAATCTCTCCAGGTGAATGCTGGGATTGTTACTTAACAAGGGGCATGGCCGACTCGTCTCTCAGCTGTTGTCATTGCACCATGACGTGTATCACAGTCTTTAATCACCTTCATGTTACGAGACGTACAACACTCACCTTGTCTCTAGATGTCTATAATCCTCGCCTGACATGTCAACTGTTTAGTAGCTTGGCGCACATGTTTCTTGCTATGCTGAATTGCTACAATTGTTACAATTATTTATTTTTTGGGAATAAAACAATCTTCTGACTATCCTTGCTGGTTTTTATATTTACTCAAATTAGAAACGTATGTTGTGGTCACTCGCAATGAAGGGAAAAAGAACGTCTTCGTACTGCTAAATCAGGAAACATTCCAAAATGACGCTTCTAATGAAACTACTATAGTACCAGAAGTCGTATGTAAGATTTACGCCTTAATTTTTACCCAAAAATTACTGGTTTTCGCTTAAAATTCTACAACAAAACGTTACGTGCTCCTGTTATAAAGTACACTAGAAACCTGTTATAACATTTTTCAAGGGACCTGTGGACAAAAGGGTTATATGCAGGAAAATGTTATAAGCAGGAATCAATATTTTTACACCAATAAATGGATATTACACAAAAGTTACTTAAACCTTCATAGTTTATGTACAGTAGATAAGCTTATAATGAGATTAAATGAGGCTGCAGTTACTGTGCCATCATAAACATGATGAACAGGTACATAGTGTGTATAATAGAGGCTTTCCCACTTGTTTCTGTAGGTTCATGCTCGTCATCCTCAGGATCACAGTCTTTAATATCACTGTCATGTACACTTATGATACTTTCCCAGATATAAAATTGTTTTTTTTTTTTTTACAGTTGTTTGTAGTCTCCAGCTTAGTTTATCTAAAATAATGCAGTTAAGAAAAATTTTACCCGAGTTGTGGTTATTGTCTGAGAAAAGAGTGATGTTATATGCAGGAAATGAAAATACCAGTGTTGTTATAAACAGGAAATGAAAGCATTATTCCTTATGGATAAATGGTGAGACCAAAGAAAAGTGATGTTATATGCAGGAAAATGTTATATCCAGGAATGTTATAACAGGGTTCTACTGTATGTACTAATCTTAACACGTAGGTATATCGTTGGTTCCCTTGTCACATCCTTGTATTTCTTGCGATGGGCGAGCAAGCATCACGTGAGGACTACACTTAAGTTATTCAGTTGGATTGTTAAACAATTCACGCAAGAGACATGTTGCAAGAAACTCTGTCCTAGACCATAGCGTTATTGGTCGTGTGGTTTATTACCAAGAAACTGTCAACATTGACTGGCGTGCTTGCTTAGCGGGGTAACTTAATACATCGCGGGAAAGTTGACTGGTCACTGAGCTTCGATATGTTTTGTCAGTACATTACGTTCTTCTATTGTTACAGGCTTGTCCCTGTCTGAACGGGCCAATGGTATCTCTTGTGCACCGCTATAGAATATATATGCTCCAATCATGCAAGGCGCGCAGGACGTTATGCTGATTTGTAAAATACTTTGTATGAAAGTAACTTGCGATGTTTCACTGTCTCTAATGATTATAGTGCATTGTTTGTACAAAGTCACCTGTCTCTGCACTGACATTTAATTACTAGCTAAACAAATGAAGCTAGTTATTTCCTTACAGAAAGCGGCAGATATAAAGATAAAACTGCAGATGTACGAAGCGCAGCAAAGTGCAATTAGCTCTCCGACTTGTATCGCGATCAATCAGTGTCTGTGTGAATGTTGTGTGAAGTCAGCGAGGCAGTTCTACAAGAGTTCCCCACCTGGCTGTGAGAACCATCTGCTCCCAGAACCATTTGTCACCCGCACTGCCCTGGAAGACAACACAGGGCTTCGTGCAACTTGAGTCTAACAAGCGGCCGTATAATCGATACTAGTGACGAGGCGAACATCTTGTTCGATCGTAGACTCGTAGTGAGCGGTTTGTCGGAAATATAGTTTGGGTTGTCAGTACGTCATACGAGAATGTTATAAATAACCTTACTTTGTCTCTTTCATTCAGCGATTCAAATCCAATTAGCAATTACGTAATTACAGAAAATCCGAAATCTAGAAAGATTTACCTTAAATAATTTTAGATAGTAAGTTCTTAATGAATTATTGCGGCTTAGTCATAAATTAGCTACGTAAACAATTATTGTTATATTTAGACAGGATAATTTTTGACAATATATTTAGTATAAAATGAGTATAGACATATTGTTGCGAGCCGCGACTATCGTGCGAGCAGTGTAAGATAATAATTGGCGGCAGGACTAAGAGATCTCGGCACGCTGTGTTATCCTTTGTGACATACATTATTTTTCGAATACACATCCTCTAATTAAATTAGGAAACATGTGTTGTTGTACTCTAAAAACTTTTCCGTGAAGCTTAATTGGTCCTTTTTATTAATTAAAGTGAGTCGGGAATTCTAAGTGCTCCGCAGTCATAAGCCATGAATCTGAAACATCAAAACGAGTTTCAAAACCAGTTACATTTGGAAATTGGAACCGTGTGCTGGCTAGCAATTCATCGCGTATACAGAGGCAGTAGATGGAAATAAATATAGTTAGGTACTATTTCCGTTTTATGCTCAGTATAACAATTTGTTATGCATGTTTTAAAGCGGAATCAGTACCCGCGACGTTATAAATATAGAACGTCGGATTTAATTGGCCTACAAATATTCTGTAATCTCCCATACTTCCACAAAACCGAGGGAAAAGTTTATGTTATATACAGTTGGTATTGCTTGACTACTATCGCTTGTACTATACATGTGACCATTCGTAGATAATGGCTTTCACCCTCCTGAAGGTTGATCCTCCACAATTAAGAACGGCAGTGGAGGCGAGACAATTTGGTAACCTCTCTTATGTAGTAATACGTCGACACATTTTCCTTACCTTCCTTACTTCTCCAAACACTACTGTTCAGTGTTCATCTAGCTGGTCTTAATGCAGAATTCCTGCACATCATGTATCACTCAGGCAAGTGAAGACAATGTCATATCAATGTCATACAAGCAATGCAGCTTTGTATAATACAACACACCGTAACTGATTATTGTAGTAAATATTAATGAATTCGCGTTTATTATTAAGGTACATTTTGTGCTAAAACTGCACCTTCAAACAACTTACTGTAATGGTATGTGTGGTGCTGGAATAGTTAACGGTTCATGTTAACAAATCACCCATTTTAACGTAAATCATAGTACACATATGAGAAGAGATCACCCTACCCATCTCCATTATTTCACCCTACTAATGTGCTGACACGGTCGTGTGTATGTTAAGTTCTTTATTAAGCAGTTTAACTTTCATAATAAAGTATTCGTATTGTTTCATTTGCCCACTTCTCAATATTTCCATCAAAATTAAACTAATTCAGCTAATAACGAAGTGTTACTTGCAGTTATGTGAGCTATTTAAGATACGGTACATGATATTTATTGTGAATATCGTCTGCGCAACGCGACGGGATGATACAATCACTCGTGTACGCAGTGTTGCCTACACTTTAGGCTGCATTAAAATGGAGAAATATTCTGAGTTTTGTAAGTCGACGTCGATCAATTTTCGGTTTGTGAGGAAATTACGGTTTTAAAATTATTATTTTCAAAGACCTAATATTCCAATTACATTACAGTTACGTACAAACTGCCTTCTACATTTCCTGTTATATTTTTCCAAGGAATTACCTGCCTGAGTTTGTCGGCGATTTTTGTGACCATACTGTACATAATTTTGGTGAGATAACATATGTAAGAAAAATTCTTTAATCCGACAACTAACCAAATTCTTACAACTTTTTTTCTTTATTTGGACACTTACGCTTTATAGTAAAATCTATATTAAGATTTTACGATACCTGATTCCTTTTATGATTTAAACAATGATTTTATTCAAAACTTCTTTAGTAATAACCTGTGGTCTTATTATTTACGTTTACTCTTTGACTACAGCCTTGATAGACAAATCCCTTAACATCCGTAGTATGGCTGCCTGAAGTTCCTACTGGCTAGTGAAAAAATTGATAATAGCAAGATTACTACTTAATTAATTTAAAACCAGACGAGCAGGGCTGTACGCCCTGTAGGGCAGCAAACCTAATAAAACCAAACTTCCTAGCTCCTAACATTATAATCTGTACTTCCGCTGCTTCCGTAGTGGCAACCTTGCGTGCCTTCCGGCGTTGCTGATAATAAGATTATGTAACAATATTTATACTCCGTCACAAGTTTGAATTTATTCTGCGCCATATAAAACGTGCACAACGGACACTTAATATTAACTACAACTAGTATCCTGACGAAAATACGCACTGTTTAGTCTTTAAGTACAAATCAATGCTGAATTTCAGAACAATATTTTATTAAAATAACAGGCGGAGATCGATAATATTTTGTTACACATGAATTCAATTTTTATTTATTTCAAACAGTTGAACTATAATGCGGTGTATAAATCTGCCGTTTCCTATTTCACAAAGAACTTGGTCAGTTTTTCTGAATTTCCGTACTTTCTACAATGTTAATTTATGACCAGTGAATCAATGTGAAAAATTAAGGGCAGCATATTTCATTATAACTTTGTTCTTTCTGAACGCACACAGATCGACTGTGTGAAGGGGCGGTGAAAGTAGAACACACGGTCTGTTGGCTACGTGAATAAGTTCGTGAAGACCACAGAACATACATGGTACGACTTGAAACTGAGCGTTCTATAATATATAGCGATACGTGGTTTAACATGTAAGTATTATAAAGTTTGTTATTTACCTACGAAGAATATATGCGTGCCACATGAAAGTATCGATTATGGTTGCTTATCACGTCTCGCTAAAATAATTAACTAAAGATATCAGTATGACGATCTTACAGTGTTGGATATAAGTACATAGTTATAGTAGTAACTATCCGTTCTACACTACAGCTTTGTGTTCAAAACAAGGGAATCGTGGGTTCATGTACGTAGTTTACGGTCCATTTCTTTGTTCTTCACTATTGTTTAATTTGGCATGTCGTAAAGGAAACCCTAGTAAACGAAATACAGTAAAATATGAATCTTGTAAACATGGCAATATTCACTCAATGGAAGCAATATAAATGAAACATTAGTTATCATTATACTTATGATAATAAGAATATGTAATATTTAAGGACGTGTCACGTTATTTATAAGTAATTAAAGGAAAACAAAGTGCATGCAGTGAACTGCCCACCATGAAAGAAATTATAGTATTTAATTCTCGATTTCAAAAATAGTAATGTAATGTTAACCACGACATCGTTCGCCAGTGTACCGTTTGATATATATCAGGTTTAATTACTGAGCTAAATGACGAAACGGAAACCAGGCAATAATACTTATAGTAAATGTTACCTTAATTTAACAATAATATAATTCCCATGTCAAAACCACTTCGTTAATATTACTCTGATTACTATCTTCTTTAATCTAAAGTAATTATTTGTCACATTACACTTATGATTTGTATACCAAAAATTACTTTCCATTAAAAAAAATCTTTTAAATTGTTTCCCTCCAATTAATTGACTACATTATAAATAAACATATCACAAGAGTTAGGTCGCGAAACAAAACATCATCGAATAGAAAACCAGGTACAGTGAGCATGACTTTTACGTAAAAATTATAACATTTGTTAAAACATAGTCTGTTAATATTACGTTCTCAAAAACTATGTACCAATTGACTACTTTACGACCGTCAAGACGTGTCAAATGAGACAATACCCAATTACTTCAGTTTAACGAATCTACAGCTAATTGATTCCTAGCATGTGCCTAGAAGAAATCCACAATATTTCTGGTACACACAGATATCTAACATTAAAAATAATAGTTTTTACTGAAAGAGCTTTAGGACAATCTCGCCTGTTGCAATACTTAACATTGCAGATGGCGTGGTTGACTGTGCTTCGCGTAATTTAAGTAGAATTTGACTGCTATTTGTTGGCAATAACTGTCAGCATTTTGTATTTAGTGTCACGATGCAAGACAAAATATGCAGTACAGATGGTGACGTGTATATCTCACGTTCAATTTAAAACAATATGTGTCGAATATATACAGCACTTAAAACACTTATGCTTAAACAATTACAAACTTGAGCCCTCAGAACAATCACGCTTTAGTTAAGTTATGCTGAACAAATAATATTACCGCTGAATCCAGGATGTGCGTCAGTGCTTGCATCATACCACTATTATTATTCGATCACAAATTTCACAGCGTAGGCAACGTGGAGGCATTTTCCGTTGGTCAGCGAGTTTTCTCATCTCGCTGCCGTCTTTCTTGCCGTCCACATCTTATCGCTGCTCCTTTGTATATATACAATAAATGTTATCTTTGAGGTAAGTGCAGATCTTAGGTTCACCCAGTTGAGAATATTGCCTCTGAATGCATGTACTCTAGCCTCTGCTTCACCTCACACTCCGTATAGTATTATTTTACTTGCATAACAAACATAATTGTGTATCTATACATTACTGAAAATAACAAAAGTGTCTCTCAGCTAGTGTGTGTATATGTAAGGTGCTAAGTCTATGTAACGTCCATAGCACAGCTAAATGTTGTATGTAATACTATATCTCCTCCACACGTGCAAGATATTCAACTGGCGAGCAGTGGTTTACTAGTATTCTCTTACCTATGTGACGTTAAGCAATGACTATATCACTTTATGTAAGGAATGTATAGCTCAAAGACCTGCGCAAGCATTCATTTATATTTTTGAGTACGACGGTATTTTCATAGATAACGACAGTCTTGAGAAGTGTATTACAATTGTTATTTGACTTTATACAATCATAGTAGGAAGTGTGTGATCTTTCCCTACATATATAAATATATAATCCGTTAAGTAGTTTCGTTCCAAAAAGTATATTGGCAATTCGTAGCAACGTATTTCAAGTCAGGTATGGAGCTGCTTTAAGAATCGTAGCAAACCAAACAAATCGCCACCTGTAAATAGCTATGAAATAATATATTATTGTTTAGTTTATAGCATTTAATATTTATTTTCCAATTAAAAACTCCTGAGGAGTGGTTAGTATCTCATTAATAACTGTTCTAAAAATGATGTTATCTTCCGGAGAAAAATATTATATGTATAGTGCCCCACTCACTGGCTGACTGACTCATTCATTCATTCATTCATCATCAACGCCCAGCCCAAACCACTGGACCTAGAAACGTGAAATTTTAAGGGAAGTTTCCCCTTGTGGCGTAGGCGTGCACTAAGAAAGGAAATTTTGAAATTCGGCTATTAAGGTGGTGAAACGGGGTGAAATGTATTTTTTGCAAATCTTTGATATTTCTCGAACCCGACGGGCT
>PNEQ01085671.1:0-63886 GCA_003012365.1 Medauroidea extradentata | reverse complement strand
TTCACGTAGACGTTTAGTTTTGCTAATAATCGTTGTCGAATTTTCACAACTGTGATAAAATAATACATTCTTTCACTTTGTTGTTTTACGGCGTACAGTTAACTTAACATTTTTAGGCATTTCTTAACACAGTTACGTAGAACAGAGTTTCTAGATTATTTTTAACTATTTGTTTTAATTGTACGGTAAAAGTTACGCCCCATGGCAGCAGTTTAGTAGAACTCGGCACTAACGCGTCACTTATGACTTTGTTGCACGATTTCGATGTGACGCACACGGTTTTGAGCGGTAAAGTTTTGATATGTTTTTAAGCATGCTCGACTCTGTAAGTGTGCCAAAATTCAGCTTTGGACAAATTTTTTGGAGGTTAAAACCTTTGTTTCCTGGCCTAATATTGCAGTAAACGTGTTCCCGAGAGATACGGTAGAAACACTCAACTTACCCCGTGAAAGTTAATTTATGTTAGTTTTAAGTCAGAACTTCGTGCGTTGGTTCCAAAGTCAGTTTAGTTAGGTCAGGGAACTGAAATATAGTGATGGTAAAATAAAATCCCTTCACTCGATTTTTACTTTGCGATACTACATTGAAATATTACAATTTGTCTAGCTAACTGTCCCCGCACGAAAACCCCAACATTCACCCGGATTCGCTGTCTTGACGGAAGATCGCGAGGGCACGACGAAATACGTAACGTCACTTCCGCCGTGATTGACGTCATAAAGTATTTGTTTACATCGGCGGTATCGGAATGTAAAAAAGTCCCCACTCCCCACGATATCACTTTAGGACAAAACCCATTTTATGCACTGACGAGGAAAAAAATTACTACATAAATAAAACGGTGGAAGAATTTATGAGTTTCGAGTGCTTTCGGGCATAAAAATACTTATTTGATCATAGTTTTCAGGGCACTAAAAAAATAGACTAATAAGATTCTATAGTAATGTGGGGCGCACCACGATGAATGAACAAAATATGTTAGGGATGGCATATTAATTATTTTATACACACTTCTGTTATAGTAAAAAAAAAACATTGTCATGTGCTGTGCATTATAGGCAGCCACTGTAATAAAAAAAAAATTAAAAATTGACTATTTTAAAAGTTAATAAATTGTTATTTTCACAAAAAAAACAGACCTACATAACCTACAATTCGTGTAAAAAATAATAATACAAAAAGAAGTTGTAATTCGCTATTACGAACAAACACAGGATTATGCAGTGAAAATTCTTTCCTTACAATTATGCTGCTCATTAAAAAAATTTTTCTTACGATTTCATTTTCCTGAGAGTGACGTAAAAAAATCAAGCCAACAGGAAAGTTGTGTTCAATCGCCACATGACGTTCGGAAGATATTTTATCATTATCAGCACACTAACAAACGATTGAAAATAATTTTGGAACAACGAGATGAACTTACCTGTTTCAAAGATGACGCAGCGAGGTGTGCGGCGATCATAGGCAGCCGATTAGACGGCGGTGTTCGTAATCCACGGAGGGGACAGTAACAATGAGGTTACCCTACAGCTGGCCGTGACAGGTAGTCGCTGGAAAGCGATGACGCGAAGTCAAGTCGCGGCGGTCAGACAACCACCAGACACATTGTTGTTTACTCGTCGCCACTCGACACGACCTCCTCACATCACAGTTCGCAGAAACTCACGCACTTGTCCTCTAACTGTCACGCAAAGAATTCATGCACAGGCACCACGAGCTAAAGGAAGGAAGGAGGCCGCTGGAAGTTGCATCATAAACGCCGCGACTACAGCGCTCAGGGTGGCCGCCGGCAGTACTACCAGCACGGCTGCCAACCTTCCGCTGCATCCGGCATTCATCGGCCACGCCGTATTTACGGTATGCGTGCCGTAACTCGTCCTACGATACCGTGTCGTTGACAATTTGAGCCATACGAAAATGTTACAACACTACTTACGTTGCCAAAATTAACTCGGAGAAGGCAATTGCAAATCAAATAATTATTCATCAGTTGCTTATCTTTATTTGCAGATATGCAATACCCAAATTGTTTGGTCTAACATATTCCGTTTCTAATGATTTGGATGCCAAAGATAAGTCTGAAACAGTGTTTATTGGCAGTAATCAACACAATGTAAATAAATAATTATATTTGTATAGATAAATTATGTTAGTCTTAAATTCGAATTAACTGAAATATAACTTCGTCAGTGATTAAAAAGTTTACGGACTACTGTATTCGTTTGGCCTCGTTGGCTGCTATCCGAAGTACGGACTAACAATACGTTGCAAAATATGTATACACTTGGCATTTGATATCGTTCTGATCGCAGGGTCAGATATATGGGGCACTCCGTCACCGCAGCTGTCCAGACATGGGGATTTCCCTGACCATTGTAAACATTTTCCTTGAGATCTCGGTTTCTGAAACCAACGATAACCCCATATTAAAAATAATATCTGGGCAAGATCTGTTCTCATGTCCTCTGGTCAGATACACATGTGTATGCATGTATATACATACAGGATGTTCTGAAACAAACGCATAATTAACTAATCACGCGAATCCTGAACTAAATTAGAGACGAAAATGCTAGTGACAAAATCTTGCACGATGACATTTTATATGCAAAGTGGCAACATAGTGCTAATTAGTTCCTTGTTGCAGTCTACTTATATGGCTACTTCTATGCCTTTTATTGGTGCAGGTTAAACCGAGCAGTCTAATGACATGATTATACGTTTACTTGATATAACATTGGCCTACATAAAATGATACCAGGATCTGGAGCTCAAGATGGACTAACTTCGTCCGGAGTTGCCATATTTTGCACATAAAATGTCATCGTACGACATTTTGCTACCAACATTTTCGTCTTCAGTTTAGCCCAGGACTTGTGTAGCGTGCTTATTATTCGCTTGTATCTGGACGTCATGAATTTATATGGTCAATGTCTGATATAAAGGTTTTATACGGACTGACATGGTGTACTTATGAAAGAAGACGACGGCAACTAACTCGGTTAAAGGGAAAATACTTTTGTCAAGTAAAATTTATCAATTTTAGTTAATAACATATAATTAAGTTCCATTGTTATCCGTTTTGAAAATTCTGTCTACGTCATACATAGCACAAGTAGGATTATTTGGTTTATTTACAGTTGGTATTGTTGGGATGCTTGGATTAGTCTATCTTGTATAAACGTCCGGGGTAGAATATTCATTAATTACTTTGGACTGTAACATAACTAACACACAACTGATGTGAAATCAGAAATTCTATATGACCGTATATGTTTTATGCTATAACGAAGTTACATTTTCAGAAATGAAACAAGATCCAGAATTGTGATACGTAGATCAAAATAACGTCACTACTTCCTTCTTAGCAGCAGTTATGCCAAATACTGCTTGTGAACAATCCTACCTTCCAGAACTATCTACTCGCCACGGGACAAACAAGCCATGGTCCTGCTAGGATAGTTAGGTATACGGCACGTCACAGCAACATACATCTATACTAAATTACGAAAAACAAGTGTGAAATGTTTAACAGTGACATTCAAGAATTCAAAAAGAAACAATTAGTGAACCTTCTCTCAGTCCTATTATTCTGTAAACAGAGGATTGTAACAGACAATGTAAATGAATGCTGTGTTTGACGTAATATGTTTTTGCCCGGTTAATGATGTGTCCCCTTGTTATGTGTGTTTCTGGTTACTTTGTTTGTAAACTTATGTGATATGTTAGCAGTGGCGTACCAAGGATTATTGGTGACTTGGTTGGGCTTCGCTGTGCACATCTTGTTCGCCTTCGTGTAAAATAATATTACCAATATTTTCACAATTTGAACAGTTAAGAATTGATGATACCAGCACGTCCATAACGAAATGCATATTTCCCTCAAAGTAACTTACTATTATGTTTGTATTCTTCATGTATACTATGTATACGATTCTGTAACCAGTGTATTGTTTTGTAAGAAATATGTGAAATGCAATGCTACATAACTAAAATATGTCATGTCATTTTACATCAGAGAACGTTGTGCTATATACATAAACAGAAGACTAATATTTAGGACTAGTTATTATTGCAGAGGGTAGGTGGTAGGGGATAAAACTGCAAGAGAAGAAGTGATTATTTATCTACAGTAACCGCCGCCTGGCTCTTCCACTCAGTAACATTAGCTTTGTGGATTTGAAAATTATCACTTCCGTTTAAGAATGAAAAAAAAAAACTGTGTTTGTATTGCAAGTGTAATGTGAACGTACTTGATCAGTTTTGTTAGGGAAGTTTATCACGAGTAGGCCAACTTCTTAATGTATAAGTACTGTTTGTGTACTTTTCCAATATCTGTTATGTATTGTGGCAATTTTATTTATTTTTTATGGTAAGACAATGTATATGTTCATATAAAACACATTATTAGTAGTAACTTGTGTGCATAACTTTCTTCCGAAATATGGCGAAATAAGTGCTCGTGAATCCATCCTTATTTTTTCTCATTTGTTTCTTGTCTTGGTATTCGCAATTTCACTATCCGCCGGATTTTCGATGAACCTAACCGTGGCGAATTCGTAAGGATTAATGGATTACTGTATGTCGAATGATTATAGTTTAACTACGAGCAATTACATATGTTTTAATAGCATGTGCAGAACTGCAGTTTAAAGAAGAAATTATTTTCTGTACATGAATGATTCTGTGATGTTTGGATAAAGTGGGATAAGTAAAAAAATTGTGTGTTTAAGTAAATATTTAAAGAAAGTTTGAAGGCACATTGAGCTGAATTACCTATACTTATCTACACGTTTCAATGTATCCTCTAACTTAGACGTAGAAAATAACTTATATAATGTGTTCGTTCACTTCACTTTATTTTCTCGTTTTTTGAGTTTTACCACTTTACCCAGATACTACCGAATTATGATAGAGAACTGACCGGTTAATAGAGTGCAACACAATTCACCGTCACATAGTACGGTAAAAAAATGTTTTAAAAAACATGATTTTTCAAAATTATGATAGAGAACTCACTGGCTAATAAAGTGCCGTTCACCTTAACACAGTACGGTAAAATTTAAACAAAAAAGCATGATTTTTCCAAAACATTTGCTAACATTTTCAAAATTAAATTCGCTATATAAGTACTTTTTATTACACGTGTAGAAATGCATCCTATTCTATTTACATATTTCTGAACGTGCGTATTTAAGTACCTTATTACTACAGCTTTGTGCTCAAAATGCGTTCCCTAGTGTGATTGGTGCAAGTTTATAAGTCTCGGAAATAAAACAAATTAAAACAAATAAGCTAAAGTTTCATTTCAACAAATGTCAAAAGGTTTTCAATGTGACGACTCTCTAGTTAAATGCAAATGCTGCAGTAATACCAGTGCTGCAGTTTGAAAATGTTATTTGCTATTTTATAGAAATTCAAAATTGTTTGCTAATGCATTGTTTCTTGAAAGTTGTAACACAGACTAGTCTGAGATGTAAATTTCGTTGTAAAACAGAATGTAAACACGCGAGAAAGCTTGGTTAACAAACTACGCAATACAACTGACTTATTAGATATACAGGTCACTTAACCACGTAGTTTGAGATTCGACTGTTGCTATCTTGCAGTTCGGTTACAGTAAAAGGATGCGCCATTCTTAAAAGTAACAAAAGTGTATTTGGGTAATATTATTTTCTGGCTTTGAAATGGTAGCCGTTTAGATCATACTAAAGTTTCTTAATTTCCCTTCATTACATTTTTACCGTATTTTTCATCACCGTGATTTTAGACACAAATATTTTCTTCCTAAACAGATTAGGGAAATGCAGTACCCAGTTCATGATAACTCGGAACATTCACTTGTCAAAGGTGGCTGCATGTACGCGATATTTCATGTATTGTTCATAATGTTTAGTTTACCTAATGAGAGCTTTGACATTAGAAAACTGCCAGTGGGTTTTAACAGCCGATATTACAATAGTATGTAACTTATTTAACATTGATAAGGATGCAAACTTCGTACCTGTATCCGATACTGGGAAACACAGGAAATACAGTACTTGAGGTATTTTTAATAGTTACGGCCCTAACTGTGGAATTTTTTTGCAGTACACACCTTTACGTTGATTCTTAGTTACTAAACTAAATATTGCCGAAACAAGTAGCAAACAGAGTTGATTTATCTACTGAACTGAGTCCCATTCGTATTGCAAACTGCCCTTGACAACGGGGAACAGAGCCTTTGAGTTTCACTCTCGTCGTCTGGCAGTAAGGGGAAGTAAGTCTTAACTTTCCTAAGAGGGCGTGGTACATAATTCAACGCTAAAAGCATTAATATACAACTGTAGGTTTCTTGAAGCCAAGTTGCGAAAATTTAACAATAGCAATCCTAGACAATAGTTTTAGCTAACGTTTTATACAAAATTGTTTCCAGTATTTTGAAATTCTGAGGCACAATCTCTGACGCCGGAACCTCGTGCATTTAACTGCGGCACAAGAGATCACGCGTAACGAATTAGTAATTCTGGATAAATATTTACTCATAAAGTTGGCAAATACCATTATCTAGGATTGTCATTGAGTATTTTATCCATATTGCCTTCGAAAAAAATTGTAGAAAGCAATTGATGTTTTCAGCGTTTATTTATCTACCACACACTCTTAAACTTCAAGGTCGAGTAGCCGAGCCACACTGCTGCACCCAACTCTACAAAATATTTCAAAAACTTTTATTACAACTATGGCTGGTCAAAATATTTTAGCTTTTAGCTCTTTTAGCATTCTGGCTTGTGCTGCAATCAAACGTAAATAATAAAATATTCTGTAAGAGCAAATTATTATGGAATCAGTTTTCAACAACTACACAGGAAAATGTTACATCGTGATTACTTATATTTAAATGTTTTCCTTGTGGTAAGTGTAAATTCGTATATTATTTCTTTCTAAGTAAATGACAAAGTGGCACCCCTAATAAGTGGTGCCCGGGGCAGACCACCCCCGCCGCCCCTCCCTTGGTACGCCCCTGTGTGTTAGTTACACTACCTTAGTGTATGTTGGTTATATTACATACTAATATGTTGTATATTTTGTAATTATGGTTTCATGTGTTATGCAAATTATTGCTATGCTCCGTGGCCCTATGATGTTAATCAGTCTCATGGGCTCTACTGAGGAAAATAAAAATAAAAGTAATTTATGAAAAGCGACCAAATTGTGATCGAACCCATAAAACCAATCAGCTCTGTTCAGTTTTCGTACGTAAGAAACCTTGAGTTGAGGTATTTGTTCTACTCGGTCTAACCTAATTACTTAATCGCCTAAAGTGGTACAACACTGACGAGGGTGTAGAAATATCACAGTCAACCCCGAGCGTTTGGAAACTTACCTTAGCCGATGTATTTATGAAAAGTTCGGAGAGTAGTACGAATAGCGATACATTTAAAACTTGAGTGACTGACTCACGTGAGTCTACGTGCATATATGTGTACAAACAATGGCGGCAACTAAAACAATCTACATAACGACAAATGTGTGTGGTATTATACAGAGCAGGGGGTGGACACAGAAATAGAGCGGCTAGGGCCACTAATTTGAAGGGCATCATGCACCGACAACATTACAGAATAAACATTATGTGTAATATAAAGACAATGTTTGGTGGTTTTTTATACTAGCGTGTCAAGCATTTATTGCATATATGTTACATTTTTATTTATAGTAATACACATTTTCAATTACAATAACTTTTCGGTTAAGTTGTCTACCATGAGTCTCGCGACCTCGTGACAGCTCGGACTGCTCGTGATGACTACGAATTATAAATTGTTTTTGTGTTTGTGTAATAATTCTAGTTAAATTTTGTAATGGGGAAGATCAAGAGGTACCCCTGTTCTACAATTAATTGTGATTCTGTTTATTCACGCCCAGAACGGGCTTACAAATGTTATACTTTCCCAAAAAATTTGAACAGGAGGTTAGATAACGTATTTTTGTTGCCAACCTGTAAACTATAAGTTTTTGTTTTCGAAGTTGCCGGTGAATGATGCCCCGTTTTTAGTGGCTCGTCGGTTAACATGGCCGTGTCCACTCTTGGATACTTTACTTCCTCTATGATACAGAGAGAGCAGTAGGATTTTATTTCAACAAGAGGACCTTTTTTGTCCCTTACGACGTACAGCTCGAATAGACATTTCATTTTCACAAAACCTGACGGCTAAGTAATTTTTTGCAATTTGAGTGTGGCCACCCAAATTATTTTCACGAAAAGGGAAGGTTTACAGGCTGAATTTGTTACAGGTTAAAGTTTTCAGTATCACTCAACATCATCTACAGAATTGTAATATGACTGCCAAAAATTTTTGAAATTTTCACCAAACACTATTTTTAAATTATATTTTCAAGGGCCCATATCTTCCTCAATATTCAGTTTTTTAAAAAGTGTCTTATTGAAAGTCTGCTTACTTTTTAATGAGGAACAACCTCCCGGAGTTTGGGCTGTTAATTTCCCGACGTCCTACATATTACAAACTAAGCCGATTTTTTTGACATATGTCAGCTGCTTGTTGCAGAGAAACCTCACAGTGAAACAAATGCAAATAAAGAAAAGCCACTATTAGCTGTTGTCAACAATCACACAACATATAGACAGTTTGTAACGGAATATAATTGTATGAAGAAAGACGGCACAAAAATAACACAAAAAAAAAAAATCAAACAAAAAATTAAGGTGTGCGAAATATGGCGACTTAATGGACAAGGACAATGATGAGAACACAGATGACCATAACACGAATAGATGTGATCGTAAACTACAAAACAAAGAGAATACAGACGAAAAATAGCAGAATACCTTCGACCACGGTCTTATAATAACAGATCTGGATGATAGCCTATCTACCAATGATATTGAGTTGACCCCTCTATGACTGAAAGCGCCACTAGTAATGAAAAATATGTTTTAACAATGCAATATACTGTACCTTCGTACTAGCAGTGCTCCTAGCGACTATGATTTGAACTTGCTGCTCGTAGTTGCATGTAACGCAATGTTAAATGACGCCAGAGTGCCAGTGGCGCCAATCACTCATACGAGGGTCAATTTTCACCTCCAAGTGTCCAGACCTGTTACTCTATCGACAACAGATGCGATGTTTCAGGAGCTGAGATGTGTGTTCCCATCTTCAGTATAAGGAATCCCAGCTGAGTGTGACTTCTTCACCGTTTCCTTATGTGCCAACCGAGGCCATGTTGTCTGATAAGATCACATGTAAGTGTGTGTATGTGTCTATAATCACATATGTACTCTCGCACACACAGGCTGTTTCTAACTTATGTTACAAACTTTGGGAGGTAATTCTTTATCAAAAGTGAGGTATAGTCACACAAGGCAAATTTTGCCAAGCACCGTTCGTAAAGGATTCACCTCTGAAAATTGAATTATAAATTTGTTTTCTGGCAAAATATCGGAAACAGCGAGGTGTTAAATTTCAATTTTGTGCACAGTGATTAGTGCTGAGATATTCTTCAACCCATCAAGAAACCGCTCTTAAAACTCTCCCCTTCATTAAGATAACAGGGGTGGTCACCCACTTATTGACTACCGTACCAATATTGTGGCATTGGGATTTGTAAACATTTCATGTTGCCTTTCTGAGCGATATAGCCCAAACAACATAAAAGGTTCTATTGTTGCAAGTCGCTAGAATGCATCGTTTACAATATAATGCTCTCTAATGTATCTGTGCCAACAATACAATACTTGGCATGTAAACAAAAACTGCTACACTCTCAACGTAATCGCACACAGAACGCTTGTAAATGCATGTTTCACTTTGAAAAACGCATCCCGTGCATCAGTTCTTTAGAACCATATCACATGTTTCGACCAACAAACTTACTTTCAAGCACCATATCACATGTTTCAACCAACAAACTTACTTTCAAGCACCATATCACATGTTTCAACCAACAAACTTACTTTCAAGCACCATATCACATGTTTCAACCAACAAACTTACTTTCAAGCAACCTATCAAACATATCATTCATCTTTGGCGTATTTCAGGTGTGCATTTCTGTAAAAAAGCGACAAAAATTCGGGTGCTAACGATTAATATCTTCGTACAGGTTATAATTCTTACCTCATATGCATTGTATTATTTGTATGATTTGTTTCTTGTGAACGGTGCATTCTAGCGACTTTCAACAAGAAGACATTTAATTTTTCTTGGGATGTATTGCTCATAAAAGCCACATGAAATGCTCGCAAAACCCAATGCTACAAAAGCTCTAGTCAATAAGAGGGTGAAGACCCCTGTTATTTTTATGAAAAGGAGAGTTAAGAAAAAAAACCTTTTATTGATGGGTTGAAGATCTCAGTAACAAAATCATTGGTAGAGAAAGTGATTTATCGCGGGAAAAGTAGACGGTTTGCTTGTCTTCAATGTAATGTATTCATTTCTGACGCTTGTATTTCGTTGCTGGCGAGTCGCTATTTGATTAAGCCAATGATAACTCTGGTGCACTACTACGAACGTCTGTGATTCGTCTGTAAACAACTAGACTGTGTCACACATCCATCGGCCAACAATACATGGCGCAGGAGGCTACACTGATTTGCAGAATAAGCTGGAAGAGAACATTCTCGCGACAAATCGCCTGCTCTAATCATTGTGCATACAAATGAAAATTTAACTTCACGTAGTTTCCAAGATTTTTGCCAAATCACCATTTCAAAATTAAAATTTCAAGGGTGCATTTTTTCCTTACGAATTACGCTAGGAAAAAAAACTACAATGTGTAGACATACCTCACTTTTGGTAAAGAATCACCTCCCAAAGTTTGTAACACAAGTTAAGAAAAATAAACATCCTGTATAATTATACAAGTGCAGTGTCCGAAAAAAATTTAAACGGGTTCTTTAATTAAATTGTAGATATAGTGACATGAAAGAGATCCTGAATGCTTGTCAGGTTTCATCTCTGTAAAAATTACAGTTGATTATTGTTGTCTTTGATAAGAAAAGCGGTTGTCACATTTGACTTTGTCATTTCTATGGCACAAAATATTTTGACTGTAAATTAAACTTTCTAAGCAAGTAAAAGACCTGGTCAGAAAACAGTATTGTAATGCCCTAGTACGCACGGAGCGTACGGACACATTTCTTGTACGAGGTCAACATCCTTGTTACCTGACACGGACTTGTAGCAAACTTGGAATAGGGATTGTTATATGTTTAGTTATCTTTCCTGTACAATTTACATGCAAACAAACAATTTTCACTCGCACGCAAATTCTTTGGACAAAATAGCACACATACGACAAAGTAATTTGATATAAATTATGTAGGGGTGGACGAAAAAAGCGGTTGAGCGAATATTTCCTGTTGTAACTGCCTGTCTTCTATAATAACAATTTCATTTTTAAATGTTATGGTTTGTTGCACTATAAGTGATAAATATTGCATAACTTATCTTTATTAACCTCAAACACAGCTTAAAAATTTTCGCTCTGTATAAAGAAGGTGCACAACTTCTCCTACAAAAACGATGATATAGTGTACTGATCATTATATTTGGTACATATGCTATTTAGAGTTCACTTTCATGTATACCGTGCACCTTACAACTCCTACTTGTACAAGGAAGATACCGCGCATGCTTGGTGTAAACATACAATCTTAAAACACTTGATATGCCACACAACACACAGTTTGTTTGGATATGAGCTACTGATAAGTAGCTTTGCCGTAAAGAATAATTTTGTTTAAAATGTTAGTTAAGACTGTTCTTATTTTTTGTCGGGAAATTTTTCCCAACATTAAGTTTGTCTTAAATATATTATAACTAACCCTTCCAAAATACTACACTGAACTTTTTTAACAGTTGCCGCCATGATATTTGAAAGATTTGTGTAATGAGAGTGCATGACTAAGTTTGTTTGGACATACGACATTACGCTGCAGATGTCTGTCAAAGAAATATACTACTACTATTTTAACAGTAACACACTTTTTGTTAACATTACATTACACTTCATATTGAAATAAAAAATGTGTTGTGGTAAAGGAATATTTTTGGAGTGTACAGCAATAAAACTGATGATTAAAACATTGCACTGTGACAAATCATAGTACACTTCTTTGTGCTGCAATACACCTCACAGTGTGTCCTTCATGCAATGAACAAAGGAAGGTAGGAGACATCACAAAATAACAAACAAACATAGTAAATTCTTACGAACCGATAGGCTATTCACTTTATTCCTGTCAGGAATTACAAATCTCTTGACAAGCAAGTATGCAGTCTTTTTAAATCTAATTTTAACTTCGGTATTGTTTGTTTTTGCTGCAGTGGACTACGCTTCTAGACTGAAGTATGTATGCAGTAAAATGATAACACTTTACCTTTATAAAAACAACCAGGTAAAAAAATCACACTATATTTTGCCAATGTCTCGAGAATAAATACACACAATCTAAATATAAATACATAGTTTATATGACAAGCTGTACAACTGTTGTTTTTTTAAAGGACTAAGTAAAGCAAGACACTATTTTACATTCAGTTAAAATTCGCTGATACAAATCAAATTCAGGGCACTAAATATAATTTATTGCTTCAATAATGGCTGCTGCACAATATTTGCATTGGCAGACATATGTAAATTGCAAGGAGTTCAGACGAAACAAGTACGTAGTTTATATTGGACGAGATGAAACATGAGACATTTGGCTACATTACACAGGAACTGCGTTATGTGAACAGAACATAAGGAATAAAACTAGCGATGAGCTACAATAAAATACATGGATGCTAACGTAATTTAGTTTTTTTTCTATGTTTCCGTGATAAGCTGTTTACCACACGTAGAAAAAAAGTATTTGTGAAGAACTTAAGTTTTGTTAAAACCGGAACAGCAATCAATTAGGGAAGGAAAATTATCCGATTTCGTTCGGGGATCAGTAAGACGCATGTCAAAGTTCCTCGTACACTTCTTCGCAGTTTATTGGACAACCCTGCGTGAATACGAGTCATTAGCAGACTTACCAGAACTCTGGGTCAAATGTGACAACGGGTCTGCAGTCAATAAACAAGCAGTCGAGGCATAAGTACAAGTATGTACGATAGACTGCGGAGCTAGAATGTAAATCGTCGTGTACCGAGATAGTGCTGTCCCTAGCAATCAGTAGGTCTGGAGAATTCGTCTGGAGAATTCGCGAATTAATTTGTACAAAACTAGAATTAGTACACATCTCAGTGTTTGTTACCTTGATAATTGGTTCATGACTTGGTTTCTGAGTCTATGACGAACTTGAAACAAATTGCAGTCTCAGTAATAATGCACCACTGCAGTAACGAACAATCAACAAACATGTACTGTTTGTTTGAGTAAACAGTTGTCTGTCAAGTCTAGCTTGAAGTTCAGTTAACGCGCAAATTTTTCCAGTCTCTAACAATAGGTCCTAAGGTTCGGTTTCTGGTACAGTCTTACACACTGATGAACCTACGTAGCAGTGCCAACATGACTGATTGTTGTGATACTGTTAGTTACTAAATATTACATTTACAATTTGCTCTTCTGCAAAACTAAATGTTCCTTTTGTAAACCAAATTGCCCCTTTTGTAAACCAAACTGTTCCTTTGCCGAACACACTGTTCCTCCTACAGTACAAACCCCTTCTTTGGCCAAACAATTTGTTCCTTCTTAAGAATAAACTATTCCTTCAATAGAGAAAACTGTTCCATCTGCAGAACAAACTGTTTCTTCTCTAGAATAAATTGTTTCTTCTGCAGGACAAACTGTTACTTCGAAAGAACAAATGCCCTTTCTAAAGAAGAAAGTGTTCCTTCTGCAGAGCACTACCTCTTTTGCAGAACTCTGTTCTTTATACAGAACAGATTAGTAATTATCTGTATTGTTTGCGAAATAGTGAGAACTGTAAGAAAAGAACTGGCAACTAAACGTCTTGTTGGTTAATTATGTTTCTTACTGTTGTAACAACAGTTCTAATTAATCCCGCAGCGAAACCTATTTTTTGTCCCTATTTTAACAAAGCCATGTTCATTCAAAAATCTTTTCCCTCGCTTAATTTGATTAGATAAGTGGTAAATATGCAGTATTAAAAGTGGACTCATATAATTCATATGAAAAGTTCAACAATGTGTAACAAATACAACATCCAATCATGTAATTAATCACGTAATTTCTTAGGAATAACCGTATCTACCAAATGATAAGGGGAAACAAAATAAAAGTTAATTTCAAAGCAGTAACTGTCTCATTTCAGGCCAAACTTTTCTTAGGCACAACACGCATACATGCAGACGAGACATGCTAGTCCTTCAGTCCCTTAGAAATGGTTTACACTTCCACACACATACCGTGTTATCATCACTCACTCACCACTCATCAATGTCAATGAAAATAAGTACACATCTTCAACATAGCAATGGTTGCGAGTGATGGAGTAAAAATATTCGACAACACTGATTCTTCACAGTTGCCACGGCAACACAACAAAGCGTATATATGTAACTGAGATGTACTCCGCCTCTGGTACGAAGGCCAAATTTAGAGGGTTCTGATGGAAACTCGGTCAAAATTGTCGAAGACACGCACACATTAATAATTTACATTAATTTTGAAGCACGTATATTAATATCGCAGTCACTGACTAACATTTTAACTTCTCTGTGGTAAATATCAAGAGCTGCGTTAGCAATCACACAACCTAGATTTCAGTTTTAAGAATATAAAAAGGCAGGTTCATCAGCAAAAGAATATCCGTAACACAACTGTTTTAGAAATGTGAAGTTTTTTTTTTTTTTTTTTTTTTTTTTTCGTTGTGGATGAGACAAAGTACAGAGTGAGTGTGTTTCACAGATTCACTATGGTAGGTTGTTCCTTACGAAAACATTTTTTAGGATATTTAAGTAGCTTATCACTTTTCCTTCTCTACAGACGTTACATCACCAGTCATCATTACGAAAACGGAGGTTGTCCCTTTTTTGGCGTGAAGCGCTCTGAACCAACGAGCTACATAGTAAACATAGAGGGGCGGAAACAGCAATCTCCAAGGCTCTGAGGTGAAGCACAATTGAACGTGGTATTTTGACTCTAGATAAAATGGCGGACTCTTATTTCCGGTCGTGAGACTAGAGCGATTATGCTAATTTAAACATTATTACAGTATAATATATTACAATAATTAATGGCATTTTCCCTGTGTTTAGCGGGAATATAGTGGAGCTATAAAGTAACGGATTTTATGCGAACATAATGACGGAATTATCAACATATTGTTGGCCACACTACTGTTAGCCATGTGTTCTTGGGTCAAACCAGCCGTTCAATTGGGCTTCACTTTGGAAGCGTTTCCGCTCCTCTATGTTAATAAGGGCGCGGCTACTGCAATTTTCATCATCATTATTTTATTTTGTATTTGTACCAGATATTTTTTTTCTTGTTTTAGACACAAAATGTGACTAAATTTGGCTCTTATGAAATTTTTTTATCTCTTATAGTTTTCGCGTAATGACTTGTTAAAGCCATATTTTGCATGTTTCCATTTTAACGACTACACCAAAAAAAAACTGATATACCAAACTCAAAAAAATCACAGTGGATAAAGACATTACAGGCTGCAATGACATGCTCATAAAATTAAAGAATAAACATTATTTGTATTTTAAAAAAATATTGAACTTTTAAAATTTTTATTTTCAGTTTCAGCAATTTTTTAAAATTCAAATAATTTTTATTCTTTAATTCCATGAGCATGTCATTGTAGCCTGCAATGTCTTTATCCACTGCGATTTTATTGAGTTTGGTATATCAGTTGGTTTTAGTGTAGTCGTTAAAACGGAAACATGCAAAAATATGACTTTAACAAGCCATTACGCGAAAACTATGAGAGATAAAAAAATTTCATAAGAGCCAAATTTAGTCACATTTTATGTCTACAGTAAGAAAAAAAATATCTGGTACAAATAAAAAATTAAAAAATGGCGATGAAAATTGCGGTAGACCGCGCCCTTAACTATATAGCTCGTTGCTCTAAACGGAAGCTATCGAGTGAGGTAACGCAACGGTAACACATTCGGGAGGACCCGGCTTCGATCCTCGGCTCCAACCGTTCTCATTCCGATTTTCCAGGGTTTCCCGAAGTTTGTGTTTGTATTCATATGCATATTTTGGCCTCGTTAGTTTACCAGCCAGTTTTGGACGTTTGCAAACAATTGTTTATGTGCCTGGGTCGCAGTCTCTTGGTTTAACGCTTTAATATTTGCGGACACATATTTTAAGGGTCCTATGTCAACCTGTACGCAGTCACACAGAAATGTTTTGGTGACGAGAAAATGACAGAATCTCAACATATAAATTAATTGTACTAGTTTTGAAACAGAACGGGGGTTGCTAGCTGTGACTGATTTATAAACATTTTGTTCTTTTATATATTGTCGAACACGTCAACTACTCTTCTGTGTGTTACACGAGTAAGAAGATAAGCATCCGTCGAACGATAATGGCACTTGACCATAACATTCATACAAGGGACTGAAGAGAGAGAGAACAACATTACGGTTTATAATAACCTGATAACTTTATTTTTGACAAACCTTAACAATCAGGAGTTACTGGCAGTACCAAAATTCGTTTGCTATTCAAATGGTCATTTCAACAATGTTCATAATAACAATTGAAGACAGATATTCTCAGCCAGTCATTGTGCCGTAAGAAATTTTTCACGCCTTTTGATGAGGGTTCACGTTTAAAATTTGTTGCAACATAAAGATGATGTAGACACTGCATGTACAAGAAATACGCGGTTACAACAGAATCATAGAATACGAAACTAGAAGAGTGACGTCTTGCAATACACCGCCATGAATAACGTCTTTGTACACGATGGTAAATATTGCTTTATCAAACTTCACAAGCTGACAATTTTGTTGCTCTTGTATCACCAATATTGCAGCTTGGATATTAATGCCACGTGTCTGCAAATTTTCAGTCAGTGCAACCATTATTTTACAATGCATCATCTTCTCTCATTATTAATTATAGTAACCTTACATAAACAACAGTAACAGCAAACCCTGAAAAAGTTAAACAAGTTTTACAAAGTCATCTGTAAACATGACACACAAGTCAACTTGATGGAGATTATTAAATATCCTCTACTTTGTACTGCAAAATATTATAATGCTTGCTGTGTTTAAATACATTCTAATGAACATCATGTTACTGAAACATCTAGATATTTTCCACTGCCAACTTTATTAATGGTTTTCAACGCGGTAACTAGGGCTCGGTTCAGTGTAAATGGTGATTACAGTATACAGTATCACTTCATAACAAAATTAGTACATGTGAAGTCTGAATATAAATTAACAAGATTATGAGAAGTTAACTAAATTACGTTACTGAACTAAAAACTAGCTTCTTCTTCATCTAATAAAGTTTCTTGTATGTGACACTTTAAATCGTTGGTAGCTAAGACAGCCAAAAGATGAAGCCACTGAATTCTTCCGAGGAGCATCCATTTTCTTGCGGACCTTGCGCCGAAGACAAACATTGCTTATCGTTTGTAGGCCTTGTTTATAATCTTCGTACAAAACAATGTAAAATTTGCAAACAGCAGGTGGGTTCATCGAGAATTGTTGGTGTCGCCGTAGCGTGGGATAAACCTGCTACGAGTATGACTCAGCAGGGGACCTCAAGAACCATGGTCACTGCGGCGACATGTGTGAGGGAGTATACAGTAGCTGTCGTGAGTATTAAGGGGCTTGGCGAAGAGATAGCTGTGACAGAGGACGGCAGTACGTAGTTCGTCGCCTTCGGAAACTACAAGTCTCTATAACAAACAGTTCACTTTCAACAGCTGTCGACTTCAAGTAACGCTAGTTCGTCCTGAACTTGATTTGTACCTTCCGCATGTGGTTCGCTGCAGCGAGGAGGGGCAAGCTACCGGTTCAGATCACAGCTAGTGTCACAAGAAGGGAGCAGTGGGGGAGGGGAGGTTGGACGTATCAACAGTCGTCCAGGATCAACAAGACAACCACTGCAAGCCTCCAGTATCATAACAACGATGAGCACTTCTGGTAAAAAATATCAGCGCTAAATATTGACCTAAGTTTAAAAAAATAAACAAAACAACTACTCGAACATCACAATATCATATGCACAAACTTAAAACTTATCTATATATAGGTTGAGTTAGACCTAGCTACAGTAGCTGAGCTTATTTCTCTCACAATATCTACCTGTGTCGCACTCACTAATCAACACAAAACTTAGCACCTGCCGAGGAAAACTTCTACGCGAAACTATCCGTAAAGGGAAATCAACAAGATCTTCTTCTGATGCCTCACAGAAAGAACATTGCTAGCATGTAATAATGCACCTATGCTCAAATGTATGTACGGTGATAATATATCAGTGCGAAGTGAAGAAACTCAGCAATAAACTACGAACGTTCCAAAGAAACAGTCAACAATAAGAACGTCTTATCTCTTAATCACAATATTAGTTTAACTCTGGTAGTAAAAAGCCACATCTGAAATCCTCAATAAACAACATTTTTTTTTGCTGAGTTTTCGAAAATAGCTATGAACAAATATAGAACCATCTCAATAAGAACTTCTTGTGTAGCTAAATAATGGTCCTGCCATCCTTATCTCTTTTTCTCTTAAACATTTAGGCCTATGTAATTACCTAGATGTGTGAACTAATAAAATACTCTATGTACACCACGTGAGTGGTGACGAACTCTGGTGTGAGGTTGCAGCTCCCTACATAACTGACTTGAGCACCCTAGGTTAAAGCTATTTACTTGACGTACTCTAATATTGCACAACTGCTAGCTTTGTCTTGGAGGTGAGCGTGTGTCCGTCACACCGACGACAGAACGAGAGGCGAGAGAGGGCGAGTCCACGTGGACGTCGCTCAGGGCGGCGGGGTCCCCGCGACAATGTCCGAGCCCCCAGGGGACGTGGTCGTGGTGGGACTGAAGCCGCGTCATTGGAAGGCCGTGTCCTTGTTGAAGGTGTCGGACTTGTGGAACACAGGTCGAGACGTGCGGTCCATGGGCGGCAGCTCCTGCACCCCCGCAGCTGAGAAGTTATTCTCGGACTTTGGCCGAGGAAGGTTGAGACGATGTAGAGTCTTGCCTAGTTCATGTAGGTTGCGACCCAACTCGCTGATGCTCTTCTCACTGGACTGGTTGCCCATCGACTCGTCACTTGTGTTGACTTGCTCTGCCTGCTCGGCTAGAGCGTTCACCACAGCGTTGATCGTCTTGCCCTCGCTGCCCATGTCTTCCTCGCGGTGTGACACCAGGTTAGGGTTCTTGCCGATCTTGTTCAGTCTGCAACACCACATTCACACTTATACATTGTATTCCCTCGGAGCACCGAGGCAGACAGTCTTTCATATAACTCCCGCTAGATTTGACTTTTATGTTAGCATTAGTTTTCAAATACTTTATGCGTTGAAAGCAATGACAGTCGAAATTTTTGGCACTGAAATAAACTTGAGATGTTTATTCCACTGTATGTACAGTAAATTCTGTTTTGTATTTTGACTGACATTATACAATGCTATCAGTAAATGATTCAATATCTGTAAAATTTTTAATGAAGTCATACGAAACAGCATACACCGAATAATACATTACAAGTCAAGAACCAAAATAAGGCATAGTCTGTCTTGTATAAAATTACTGATTTTGTAAGTTCTGAAAACTGTAGTGAACAAATGTGTGTTTTTACGGACATTGCCAGTTGAAGCGGAAAACGATGCTTTTGACAATGGAAACAAACTGCGACTCCTGGCAGAGTTATTAAAAAATACAGTTTTTACACTAGACAGAGTACAGGTATGTAGTAGGGCTAAACAACTCGTCGGCAGACATTTAGTTTAAGACGTAAGAATTGGTTTAAACTGGCAGAAAATAGGGGAGGAATTGGCCTGCAGGGATGACCCATACCAGAATTCTCGAGTGATTTCGGGAAACCGAGATCAGGGTAACCTAGACCAGGTATCGAACTAGTATCCTCTTAAATATGTGGTAGGACTGAGCCAGCTTGTCCTGTTGGAGTGGTAGGGGAGGAGGTTTAGATATCCACAGGACTACATTCAATAGTTTGGGTGTCCCATTATGCTGGCACTCTGTTATAAACATTGAACAAATGTACTTCTGTATTGAGTTTGGTTATTTTTAATATTCTATACAAAAATTAAATTTTAAATGTTATGCTTTTACTAAACGTTTGTGAAAATATCAGTACACACTTTTCAAATTCCTCCTCTCGTAACATTTTAAAGATGTTTTATGTAGAAATCTTCTTTATTTGAATGATTTCTCCTTAAAAATATAGCAATTGAGAAACAATTTAGTCACTGATTCCCTATTAAAATCTGTGACTGTAAGCCAGGCATTTGGAATCATACAAAGTAGCAGATCTTTAACTCCAGTTGGAATACAGTTTTTTTGTTACACAGTTGTGGCAGGAAATCACCCGCCCATCCGGCACCCCACGGCCTACACAACATCCCACAGTTCATTATATCCACACGAATGTTGGGCAGCCAGTGTGCACAGTAATCCATGCAAGCCACTTGACACCGGATAAGTTGCTAGTTTTTGGTCTTCCATACTCCACATGGCGCCAAGAAAGGGAATTAGTGGAGAGCCTGTGTAGACTACAGGATTCTCAGTGTTTGCACAATTCGGTACAGATACCAGGTTCCGCACGTTCAGGAATTTTCTAACACACTACATAGCAAGACCATATTCTCCACAATCGACCTCACCAGAGCTGTACAACCAGATCACAGTCGCCTAAACAGATATTCCCAAAACCACAATCACAACACCTTTCGGGCCATACACGATATTCTTCATGTTCTTTGGCCTTCATAATACAGCGTAAACACTTCCAAGATTTATCGACGAGGTTCTCAATGGAATTTAGTGTGTCGTACGCTGACATCTTGGTGGCACCGAATATTGAGGCAAAGCATGTGCAGCACTTGGTAGAGCTTTCTGGCTGCGTCAGGGCAAATAGTCTCCTTATCAACACGGCAAAATGTATCGTTTAGGGAACCATAAGTAACATTCTTATTACAGTTTTCTGTGGAAGAGATCAAGTCTGCACCAGAGAAAGGGGACGCTGTCCTCTCGTACAATAAACAACGAACTGTAAAGGAACTGCGCCAGTTCTCCAGCACGCTCAAATTATACCGGCTGTTCGTCCCTAACGAATGCAGGGACACAAGATTCCTTGTATGAGATCCTTAAGGTAAATATGAATGGCAAAGACCCTTAGCACGGACATCAGAGAAAGAGAATGCATCTGAAGAATGTAAGACCACAATAGTAAAAGCTCTCTTGCTGACTCATTCGATCCCAATGGATCCATTAGCACTAAATACAGATGTCTCAGACTTCACAGTCGGTGCGATACTCCTGCAACAAGTAGAAGGATCAAGACAGTCCTTGGCATTTTTCTCAAAGAAAATCAAAACCGCCCAGCAAAAGTACAGCGCTTACCATCGCGGGCTCCTCATCATTTATCTGGGAATTCACCTATTTAGCTGTATCGTGGAAGGTAGAGAGTTCGCAGTATTCATGGATCACGACCTTCTCGTTTTTTTCTTTTACTCAAAACCCCGGGTGAAATTCTTACCCTGCTGTTATCAGCAGCTGGACTTCGTCAGCCAGGTTATGACGAACATCCAGCACGATGTTGAAGGGCTTGACTGATAGCGAGAAGAGGTTGCAGTGCGTCTATGCCCTCATATCTCTTACAGAAGATAGAGGTAAAGGGAGAGGCTTGTTTAGGAGACAGGAGGTAACCTTTATGGAGCGACACTCTCAATGGTATGGCACATGAGCGAGTCCAGCATGGCGTTGAAGTGCTCGACGAACAGAGAGAAGATGTTGCAGAATGTTTCGGCTTGCACATCTATGACAGAAGGTAGTTGTGAAAGGAGGAGAGGTATGTTCAAAAGACAAGTGGTTACCTTTCTGCCGCAACACTCTCCATGGTACGGCGCATGAGTGGGTACTGGTCCAGCACTACGTTGAAGTGCTCGACGGACAGAGAGAAGAGGTTGCAGTATGTCTCGGCCCTCACGCTCGCCACACGCCTTGCGTTCGTCAGCAGGCAGATTTCGCCAAAGTAGGAGCCATCACTGAGGCTGGTTGCTACCTCGCCGTTCGCCATCACTATGTCGACGATGCCCTCCTGGATGAAGTACATCTTGTTGCCGATCGTACCTTCCTTGATGATGATGTCCCCTGCAAAATCCACCATAACACCTGTCATCATGTGTAGTAGAACCATGTTTTAACATTCCTGCATATAACGCTTTCCTGCATATATAAGATTGTTTTCCCAAGGTACAACTATATATACTTAAACCACTAGGACTAGAGTGAAAGTCACTCTTATACTTACAATGCAACATTTTTCTAATTAATTAAGTACGACTGCTGATATTTCTGAAGGCACATAAAACGGAAACTGTTTAATCTAATTAAAGACTGACTTGACATAAAAATGTAAAATTGTACGATAAGTTACTTGAGTAAAATTATATATTCCAGCCCATCTTTCTTTTTTCCCCAGGCACCATGAAATATATATTGTTATGATGTACATCAGCAGGCAACGAGCACATGCGAATACAGTTGGAACTCAATAGGTAGGGACAGGAAAAATTAGCTGGTCTACCTATCGTAAAACAAACTATCTTCCAAACAAATACTCATTTTTAAAGCGATTTCAGTTGAATCATAGTACTGCACACTCCCTAGAGAACTCCGGTCAGTAACAAACATAGAAGTAAACAAGCACTGAATACTATCCTACCTGGTCTGGGTCAAACTCACAGCTCTCCGGGCCAGTAACCGCTGAATGGATAGTTAGTGCCTTAGACTGCATTACTCAGAAAGTACAGTCTGCTGACCTTCTGACAAAATTGCCCTGACCCAATCAGTAGGTGGCTATGGGGCCAACAAGGCTAGTATTTGATTTTTCGCATGTGGGAAATGTGGTAGACGTTGCCGTTGGCAAACGGGTTTTCTCTGGGATCTCCCGATCCTCCTCTCTTTGCTCTCTGTCGCTGTTACATCTGTGAGGCATCCCTCATTCGTCTCTGGTCTTGCAGGTTGGGGGTTGGCCTGGGGTTACCTCACCATCCCATTATCAGAATCACGAGTGAAACATAGCAAGGTGAATCCATGTAGCGGCGCGCGTTTCCCTAGGGCATAGTCGCGGTATATTTTATTTTTAAATCAATACATATCTAAGAATGGCCACCCCCTTTTAGCCCGGGTGGAGTAAAATTTTAACTCAATCAGTTTATAAAATAATTAGAGTGAAATTTGCTTGCATAAAAGAACTAAACCAAGTTAATCACACACTCGAAATAAAACATGTACGTTATCGAGCATTCTTATCATGTTACACAGAAAACTTAGCTAACTATAGTAGGATGACCTAATTGCATAATCTTAAAAACTGAGAACCTAATTTCAATCGATTTTATCAGAAGATGTCTGAAATGGATGCCATGTAGTGTTTCCAGCTGACTGGAGCGTACTCTATTTCACTAACAAAATATATATTTTATTTTCTCCTGAAATTCATGATACACTTACAGAAAATCAATTTTTTGTGTTGCCCGGATGCCAGAGCAGGCATGTTTACAAGCCAAATTTTAAAATTCCTGATATGGTTTATCCATGGGAGTTCTGGCAACGTATGTTGTATGTTACTGTGAATCTAAAAAAATACTCAATACAAAAATTTTTACTTTCTCATGCTGGTAGACAACATGCCAAGAAATTTTAATTGTGTGTACACACCCTAGACATATTTAGTGAATGCGAATTTATTTAAGTGTTAATTTTTGCACATTACGAATCAGAAGCACGGCTTCTGAAACACTGCTTTAAACAATTTCAAGCTAATTCTAATCGATATTCAGTAAGAATACTCAAACGTATAAGGACTACTGTGCAGCCAACATCAGAATTCAAAGACATAAATTAAATATTTAAGAGTGTAACAAAAATTATCTGTGTCAATTTAATGATCCACAAATTAAGACGGTACTCTTCTCGGTGCGTGCATTAGTATTACTCGTACTTTTATTCACTGCCTAAAGCAGGTAAGAAGGTGTCTATAGAGGGATTCTTTTAACAATGCGATGAGGACCCGAGCTCTATGCTACCACACATACATCTTCCCACCTCTTCAACATACCCTATCACCCAACACAATGTCCGCACACATCGTCAAGGACAGTCTACTGACGGGCTAAGTACCTGGCTGGAAGACTTCGTATCTCAGCTTCGTGACGACGTCAGACACGAAGTTGGAGTCAGCGTTGGCGAAGAAAGGAACGGACGCGACGAGAGAGCGGCAGTTGTAGTTGATGACGTCCTGCAACACAAGACAATCGTCTCTTTTCACTGACATACCTGCTGACTGAGGTCAGCTAAACGACCCTCGTCACATTGTACTGTAAGACTACTGTAAAGGCGCGCCATACAACACTTACATTGATGTGGCAAAAAACTTACTTGTTTGAATATGAACCCCTACATATTACCTTGCCACAAAGAAAACTTTTTATTTCAAGTATTCAGTAATGGTAATAATGTTGTGCTCCCATCATAATTGTCATAGTTAGTAGTCTTTAAAGTAAAATTAGTTGCAGACGTTTTAAGACAAGGTTTAAGCAAAAAAGTTGATTATATTTGGTGAAAAAGATTTTTTCTTAAATAAACTTTTGAAAGAAAAAAAATTGGTAACATTAAACACACGCTTTTAAAACATTTCATTGATATCGTGTGGCAACTGTCTGCAAGGAGGCTTGCACAACAGGTCTTGTGGAAGCTTCCAGCAAACCTAGTACACAACACAATTTCATTGTTTGGAAATTTCTTTTTCTTATGAAAATTATTTTGCCTGTGTGGTCCAAACTCACTAGGTTCAGAACACCAGCCACCTGCTTCTTTTGTTTCAGACTTTTTTCTGCACTCTTCTGCATTCAGAACTAACGCGATCCTTAAGGGCGTTCAGTGGCAAATATTCATAATTTTATATTTGCTTGGCATAGTGTTAGTTTTCTAGACGTTACTTGTGACTTCATTTTACACTTGTAGACATTTTTAACTCTCATAGTTTTCCCATAGCGGCATGCCAAAGTCAGAATTTGTAAGTTACAGGAACATAGGTTTAACAAAAACCAAGTAACTTACTAGAATGAAATATTTTACACTGAAATTAGATATAATGGGCAATATGCTAAAATATTTAAAAACACACAACAAAGTCATTTTGTCTTTTTTAAAATTTGCCACAAATGAGGTACATTTTCGTCATTTTAGGATTTTTTTTAAAAGTACAAAGAAATTCCATTCTGTGTTTTTAAATCTTTTAGCGTAGTGCCCATATTATATCATTTCAGAGTAAATTATTTCACTCTAGTAAGCCATTTGGTTTTTGTTAAACCTATGTTCCTGTAACTTGCAAATTCTGACTTTGACATGCCGCCATGAGAAAACTATGAGAGCTAAAAATTTCTACAAGTGGAAAATTTAGTCACAAGTAATGTCTATAAAACTAACAATATGCCAAGCAAATATAACATTTTGAATTTTTGCCACGTGAACGCCCTTAAGCGTATTGGTCCCTGTCACATCGGTTTTACGGTTTTTCTTATAAACCAGGGAATAGCCATATTGTTTTGCTTTTTTCACGCTGACAAGGCATAGTTTATAGTGTCATTCACTTTTTGGAATCCATATGACATTGTTCCTGTTAATTTTGTGGCCTCTGTAGTCGCTCCCGCAAATAAAGCAATTTTTCCTTTTCAGCTGTTTCGCGTTGCAAAATAATGAATATATTATGGTTCCAGCAATTACAGAAAATTGGTTAAGTTTGTATCTATGCCCTGTCGTGACAAAAATTGTGATACATCGACTGAAACAGAAGTTATCGAGAAGAGACAGATAAATCCAAGGAGGTAGGGATCAATACCCCTTAAGTTAACTATAATACCACACCTTCTAATTTTTGTTGTTATCAGATTTAAGTACACATTTTTTTTCGTCTGGAATATGGCAATTACCTTTACGGGTTGATTTTTATTGCTCTTAAACTGAAAACTTAAATGTGGGCTTGTTAAAAGAACGGCTAGAAAAACATATGGTGTTTGAATTTATGCATAAATGATCCAAAACCATGAAAATTCTTGCCAACACATTTTCAAGACAAATAACAATATCGTGTGGCTGTTCAAATGTAAAAATTCGTAGTTTTATACTCGTTCGAAATATTGTTAGTTTTTGAACGTTAATAGTGGCTACGTTATCCTGCTACGGAATATTTTTTTAGCGTGCATAGTATTCCCATAATGGCACATGAAAACATGATACATTGGAATTAGAAGTCACGGCCTTCGTGCTAAGAGTTATAAAACACGCAGCGTATTCTTGTCTTTTTGAAAAATGGCGGAAAATAAAGGATTTTATGTCGAAGCGACACCTTTGTTAGACTAATAAACCAAAACTATTTAATCTCGATGAAATTTTTAGTTTTTAGCAAATACGTAGCGGCATTTCTCTTAAACAATACCAAGTTTATAGCTGTGCGAACTGTCAATTAGTTGTGATGTATGTCGGTGGTAACAAATGCACATCTCCTTCAACAACACCACGACATGTCATTGCGAGTCGTAGAGTAGCGTGATAAGGGCTGATAGTAGCGTGACAATGTTCTGTCAATGCCCCTGGGCGACTGGTTCAAGCATCCGAGCGCGGTGCCATATATGTCCCGAATAGATGCGCTCTGCCGTGCGTAGTGAGTACTACTGAGAAATGTACACGTATTTGTCACATGAAACTATTACAGTTACATTGCTAATGTGACGATATTAATTTGTATTTGAATATATGTAAGACATTACCAGGGTGAAAAATAATATGCTGTAGGAATTATACGAGGGTCGATTGACAAGTTACGGCAGCAATGTTAAATCTTATGACAAAGACTTACCACAGGAAATGGATTACGTTATGAATACTCCCTGTGACGTCACCTTTAAACATACTGGCCGTACAGTTAGTTTCCTGTGAAGGGACATTCTCGTAAGACAGCACATTGTTGTGACTGTGTTCTGGATAACAAACCATCGTGGTGCTGTTAAAATAAAGCCAGTGCTACTGTGCCTACAATAATAGTATGTATATGAATACAAGGCACTGCACGTAGAGAGACTGAGTTAACGTCACAGGAAAACAGAAACAAGTGAGTGCGGGCATATATAGGGCACTGTACTTTCTGCAGCTCTTGTTACAAAAATATTGTTTTGTGTCGAAAGACCTATTGCAGCTCAATTAGCGCCAACATAATGTTCTAGCCAAATTTTATAGAAGAAAATGTTACCTTCATCTTGGAATAAATCTACTTATATTATAACAATACAAAAATACAAAATAAGTTCCTTTTTTTTCGGTAGGGTAGATAAGAATTGGTTATAAAAATGCAGGTCTTTGGAAATGCCTCATATTTACACAAACTTTTTTATTTACAATTTTTATTTTTAGGATTTAAAAATAATATTTATGTCAGTGTAGACGTTGCGAAAACGTTTAAATGATAGAAATAATCAGGTTTGAAACAATTTTCGATGTTGGCAGTACTTGTTGACGTGAAGTGTGTAGATATGTCGCACTCACCTCTCTCAGTTTCTCCGACAACTCTCCGAGGATCACCTCCTCGTCGAAGAACTTGCCCTGGTATCTATGCTCGAAGTACTCTGTTATCCTCTGTCGCATCTCTCGCGGCAGTTTCCTGTACGCCATGTACTCCTCCACCTGCTTCACCTGAAACATTCAGCAGCAGTACTTCAGTCACTCGACACTAGTTGCTGCACAATTCCTTTCACTAAAAACAAGTGACTCTACTTATGAACTATGAATATACACTGGTTCCTATGTAGAGCTGTTTGTGTGTGTGTAGCAGTAACGCAGCTAAAACATAATTGACGACGTGGGTGGTCTAACGACTTAAGTCAGAAAATGGTGTTTCGAGATAACCAAGTTCAAAGTTTTTCATGTCCTGATAAATGAATGTAGTCACCTGTGTATATTGGCCTCTAGCTCCATCTATTATTGTTTGAAGGAAACCATTTTGTTATGATATATAGAACGAAGGTTGGCAAGTCTAAATTTACAATTGGTGGACTAGCGACTTAAGTTGACGTAAGTTGTTAGTCCACCTAGGTCTTCAGTTTTGGGAAGGGCACAAATCTTCGTTATTCCCATACATCCATAAATAATAGGGTCCATTTATTATTGTAATACGTTATTATTTCGCAGCATTCCAGTTAGCACCATAACCGTTTGAAGTATTTCAGCCAATTTGATAAAACTTTCACAAATCTATCCCCCATTGCAGGAATTTTGGATGTTGGTTGGGGGGGGGGGGTAGTGCCACCCCATTAGTTATTCCTATGGGGTAGAGAGAGAGAGAGAGAGAGAGAGAGAGAGAGAGAGAGAGTACGTACCTTCTCGCGATATTGTCGCCGGGAAGAGTCCAAGCTCTGTATGAGGTTGGTAGCGTGACCCAGGAAGAGAGCATAGCATGTCGCCCCGCTGATCATAGACAGCATAGTGAGCCACATGTCAGTCAGCGACTGAGGCGGGAAGCGGCCATAGCCAATACACAGCATGTGTGACATTGCCTTGAACAACGCCCACGAGTATTGCTCCAGCCAGAACGAGTCCTGAAACATGAGTCATCCTCTCCGTCAAATAAATATAACAACCCTTTGGAAACAAGGGTGGATTAAGGAAAACGTTTCACCCGGACATGTCGGATTAAAAGAGTATTATGGCGGCCTCCCCACCACAATCTTTATTTTTCAGGCTCTAATTTGGTTTTGTTTACGTATATCCTTATTCCTGTCTCCCACCCAAGGACCAATAATCATGCAAATATATTTATGCAACTGCTTTTTACTTACCAAACATTGTGACATGACAAACATATTCACACAGTACTCTCTAAAAACATATGACTTCAATATGTACTGTGATTAATACGATCAAGTTATTTCCTACATATACACTATTTACTTGCATAATTGTTAACTTTAGAAGACCTTAAAACTGTTTAAACCTATGTTTAAAACCTCGTCAAAATGATTGATATATGTTTGGCGCCGTGGCCGGTCCTGCCCGTAAGGGCGTTCAAGTGGAGAAAATAGTATCTTTATATTTATTTATATTAAATATTTTTACTTTCGTAGACTTTACTTCGGAGAACGATTTCCTTCTTACAAATATAAATAACTCAGACAGTTTTTCCTCAGTGGCAATCGTAGTCAATATTTGCATGTTTTTACATTTGTCACACCAAGAAAACCAATAAACACAATGAAATGAAATAATTCACATTGCAGCTACATGATCCCGGCTACGGTTTTATGTATATAAAAAATCCATTACAAATTTTTTTCATTAAAAAAAAAGTTTCTGTATTTGGAATTTTTCCTACGTATAACAATTTCTTTAAATGCAAAAAGTATTTTGTTATTAGTTTTATAAACATCAAACTTGAGCCTATGACATGTAATTTCAATTTGAATTATTTCGTTATATTCATTGATTTCCTCGGCGTGAATATAGTAAAAAAATGAAAATGTTGACACTTTGAAATGCCATTATGAGCAAACTGGCTTAGCTAAACTTTTTGTAAGAAGAAAATGGACTTGCAAGTGACGTCTACGAAACTATCATTATTTCATACAAACATAAAACGAAGATTTCTCCACACTTGAACGCTCTTAATCTTGGAAACTTGTTGTTAGAATATTGTATGTAACCACAAGTAGATGTGAATAGGCTGTTCATACAAGAAAAAAAACAGTTTTGTAGTGGCTACAATATATTTTGTCAATGAGACTCTTCCAAATTTTTTTGGTGAACTCCAAATATTTTGCAGTGTCCACAAAACTTTTTGTTTGTAAGTTTATTATTTCGTAATCGAAAGCGAACAGCTTAGTGAACACTGCAAAATATTTGGTGTTCACCACATAAATTCTTGATTGGGACAAAGTAGACACTCATAAAAAGCCTTTATTTTATCAAAATTTGTGAGATCTGATTTTTTTAATTATTGGCTCAAGATTTAACTTAGCTTCGCTGGTGTTTCTGATGTAATGCAGTATCACGTCTTAAATATTTTTTCACACAAAACCTATTTTGGTTAAATAACACTAAGCAGAGAAACTTTGTACTCTTCTGCATTGTGTATTTTGATTGTTTAGTAAAATGTTGAAGTCGGACCAAAAATGCTTTATACAATGAAATATAAATACGGAATGTTTGTAGGTTATTGGTGCTAATTTCTATTAAAATAAATACGTGTCACACCGTGTTGGCAAAATGTACTCCTAATTTACAACTAGTGCATATTTGTTATACCTTTTCATTGTAAAACGCACATATTAGTTTATTACAGATGATTTTTCTCGATCAAAAAATTTTGGTTGGTACTACCGCCGTAATATGTTTGTTTACGTACTTATTATAAATAACGAAGATAGATAAAGGTAGTTCACTAGCAAAACGTTCTTTGAAGATATTGTTCCATATCTGAAAAAATATTTACAGCCTTTGATTGATTAATACTAACATATTACACTAAAATTTTTATGATTTTTAACGTAAATACATTAAAAACGAATTCCCTTGCAAAATATGATAGTTTAAATATCCTCTGATAATGTTCTACGCTGAAAATTAATTATTAAAGCAAACAGAATTTTCTGCATGTTTTTTGGTTTGTAACAGGAGTCAGTGTACAAAAAAAATTTTTTTTTAAATATTTTTCTACGAAAAGTACCTAAATGAGTCAAGACAATACATAAGTTATGTGGGCAGACAAAGAATTGAACTCGCGTCCTCTCGAATGTGAGTCCTCGCACTAGCTAGTCATTTATGTCCACTCTGGACGTGTTTAAACCGAACTGAATACTTAAATTGTTTCTGATTTAAAACCGATTATTCATATGGAAACTAAATGCAAAACAAATGTCTCTCCACTAGGTATATTGTACAATTGTCTTATTTGTCAAGACATGGGCAGAAGACGAACTTATGTCTACTTTCTCCAACTGCTTCATGCTCTACGGCACATGGCTAATGTATCTCAACTCATAATTAGGGCCGCGGTGGCCGAATGGCCAGACCATTAACCTCCCACTAAGGCGGTACGGTTCGATTCCCGGCGGGGTCGGTCCCCGGATTTTCGCAGGTGGTAATTGTGTCGGACAATGCCGTTGGTCGGCGGACTTTCTCTGGGATCTCCCGTTCCATTCCGGTCCCCCGTCCCTTCCATTCCGGCGATGCTCCATACATCATATCACCTCCCCAGCGCTAAAACACCTGAATGTTGGGTGCTGACCAAAATATCTCACTCGACTCATAATTAAGAGACCAGCCGGCTGGACTGCACAGTACTGTATACACTATATCCTCAGATACCAGTTCATTGACGGCTGCTCCAGTGAGTGGACAATTGACCGTGTGACGAGGTAGCGCGAGAGTGTTTCATGCTGGTTTGTTATTAGTTCACTGTTCTCAGGGAAGAGTTTCGGTAACAGTGATCCAGTCACACGTGTACAGTAGTGTGAAATATAACGTCCGGGCTTCTACAAGTAATACACTCTATGCGAGATAGAGAGATAATAGTACAGACAATACTCGGGTGAGAAGTCGTTGCTTGATATATGAACCACGATGTAGCATGTCCCGCGTCAATTGTTTTGCAAGAAACCGCAAAAAGCGTTCTCGAAATATTTATCTATCAAAATGAAAACACACTTCACTCTAGACGCTTTGTTTAAAATTAATATAAAGTATTTTAAGGCCCCAAAAATGGCTAAATTTTTATTTCAAACTATTCTATACATAAAAAAATTTGTACTTAATTTGTAAATAAAAAATATGAAAACATCCTTTCGGCTCAACGTCGTACTTTGCACAAATAAAATTATATGTCGCTGTTTAATGCACTATAGGAAAAAATAAGAATATTAGAAATTTACTGCGAGCTATTTTAGGGCTCCTGGCATAAAGGCGGCATTGTTGTAGTTCTTGCTACGTGAACTAGTGTCGCCCATATTTTTTTGCCTCTAGTTGGTAAAATGCGTCACGCGAGGATCGCTCGTAATTCTTAATGGCCGAGTGGAACAAATGAACTTATTCTGCGTGCAGTATTAGTACATACCTGTAAAGTTCACTTTAATATCTAACAACAGACTGAACTGCAATTAACTGCGTATTTATCTGACTACTGTTGTTAGCCGGCAGTGTGTGTAGTGCGCCTGAGGAACTTGTACAATCAGTGATGTGAGGTCAGCTGTAAAATACTCACTATCCTATAATACATACACACAAAGATATGAAGGTCGAGAGCCAATAAAGTCACAAAGATATGAAGACCTAGAGCCAATAAAGTCACAAAGATATGAAGACCTAGAGTCAATAAAGGCACAAAGATATGAAGACCTAGAGTCAATAAAGGCACAAAGATATGAAGACCTAGAGTCAATAAAGTCACAAAGATATGAAGACCTAGAGTCAATAAAGTCACAAAGATATGAAGACTTAGAGCCAATAAAGTCACAAAGATATGAAGACCTAGAGTCAATAAAGTCACAAAGATATGAAGACCTAGAGCTAATAAAGTCACAAAGATATGAAGACCTAGAGTCAATAAAGGCACAAAGATATGAAGAACTAGAGCCAATAAAGTCACAAGGAAATGAAGAACTAGAGTCAATAAAGTCACAAAGATATGAAGACCTAGAGCCAATAAAGGCACAAATATATGAAGACCTAGATCCAATAAAGGCACAAAGATATTAAGAACTAGAGCCAATAAAGTCACAAAGATATAAAGACCTAGAGCCAATAAAGTCACAAAGATATGAAGACCTAGAGTCAATAAAGGCACAAAGATATGAAGAACTAGAGCCAACAAAGTCACGGAACGTGTTTGGGTGAGCATGGGCCGGTGCATTCTATCCTGTAGCCAAATACTAACGCGGTTTTAGAGTATCTGGTACGTATTAGACAGTCGGAAATGTATCGCTGGTTGCCTGTGTACAGGAAAACTAAGTCTACCGGGATGTCAATACGCAAAGCTAGTTGCCAGATCTTTACAGAGTCAGTTATGATTCTGACGACGATCCTAGCAGGGAACACCTGCACAGTAAGTTTAATCATTTACACGAAAGAGGACGTCTATCTCGAGAACCTAAAATATCTTATAAGCATTTGTTTTACTATAGGAAACGTGGTATCATTAGAAATACACAGCCATTTAGGATCGTACGTTTGCTTATCATACCTTTTACTGCCGTCTACACTTGACGTTGCACTCTTATCAGAGCCAACTTAAGTTTTTATTTTGGGAAATAAAACGACTGAAATGGGATAAGCTGTGCCAATCACATACAGTTGCCAAAAGCTCCAGAACGATCACAGTTTCTTTGGAACACATATTTTCACGATACCTATACCATCTTCTGTGATCCTTGCCATTGCAGCATTGCTATAACATTTATAGTTGTAAACATGTGCTGGGGCAACGACTGATGGATAAATTGTATATGTCAACTGTTACTTTATAATTTCGGTATGTTTATGTGTTTGACTAAGAGCAACCAGAGGAGAATTCAAATGTTCAAATTGTCAATCTACAAACGTTTACTTCTCATGCTACAGTTCTGACATGGCAAGATCATGAGTCACGTGCTTTTATTACTCCAGGAATATCGTCCTTTTGCTTATGATGACTACGGCGAGGTGAGTTTCGTGAATTCAATAAAGGATAAGTTAGACTTCAAAAACATGTAGACTGAAATAACGCGAGGGACTGCCACGCAGTTCATCAGATACTTCGTACAGAAATCTGAGCCAGCGACAAAATTGCTCAGAAACAAGGATTCATATATTGACTTCTTTTCAAATGTGAATGTGTCAACAGCCAAAAATCTAATTGCTAGAGACCTCTGATTTTCGCGAAAAAAATTCTGTCTCACTTTGAATTGGTACCTTACATATATGTCTGTAGTTTTACTTCGTGGTCAGTGATTGGATACTGTAACTCTCACGAGCCTTGGGAGTCTACCGACAGATCACAAATTGGTGTTGCATAAACGTTATTGTAATTGGCCCAGTCAAATGATACGGCTCTTCACATAGACACGCTGCCAATAACCACGAAGCAGAATTGCAGATGCGCACGTAAGACACCGAAACAAAGTGAGGCAAAATTCTTGTCGCGAAAAACAAGGGTCCTTACTAATTATGAAGTCTCGAAGTTACGTGGGACTGTAGAGAAACCACTCTACATGCCACTGGATCCGTGAAAATATCCCGTTTCTGGTGACCAGCTACGCGAGGTATGTTGCAACTAGTTGCTTACAATTTAGAGGAATATCGTGTATATACGTCATTACAGCACTATGACTTGTCAGAAAACTTTACGACACAATGACAATCTCAAGGAAAACTTGCTAAGATTGGTGGACGTCGGAATATAGCCTACATAAATTGCAAGGAATTATGTCGGATGCAATAAATGTTTCTTTTTTTATGTATGTCATATACTTATTCCTCGTGAGATCTATCGTTTATTACACATACATGTATATATGATACGAATACCGATAATTTTAGCAGGCATTTCTTCTTTTATTGAATTGATGGACATGATTTTCTGTCAAGAAGTTGTGCCTTTAGGTATTACACAAACATTTGTAATAACGTTTTATCTGACTTTTCCCTGACATTCTCTGACTAAAATTGAACTTTTACCTAGCAATTTTATTTTTTATATTCAGCTGACCCCTTGCAATTTTCTGAAGTAAAAATATTTGAAAGAATCTGAAACAAGAATTATATTATGAGCACTGTAAATTGAAATCAAGCCGTGTATATAAAAACAATTTCTCAGTGTGTATGATGGCATTAAACCCCCATATGGTAAAATAATATTTCCGTAATCTGGGCTGAGTAAAGGCAGACTGCAGCTTAAAAGTTTTCTTCAGCTTATTGAATAGCTGGGGAATTCTCATGACGTTTCCGGTATTTCAAGTAAAGTCCCTGACTTTCCCTGACTAATTTCAAGCTACCTGACTGATTTCAAGTTCTATGACATTCCCTGATTTTCCCTGACTTTCCAGAATGTGGACACCTCAGCTGCAATGGCAAATGTCCATTATGTTCCGCTATATCATTAACTTCAAATTATTGCTAATTTCTAAATGTGACGTTCGAGAGACATTTAAAATGTAACAGGTGAAATGCCAAAAAAATCAGTGAATAATAATTTGACCATAAACAACCCAGTGGAAGATATGACGGCGAGTACCATCACAGGAGGAGCTTGTGGGTTGTTGACGGAAGCACAACTTGATCACAGAACACTAGAGAATACAGAAGTGAAACTACAGTACTGCGTGAGTGCGCGTACTTGAGCCAGACTGTAACAAGAGAAACTGGGAAGTCACGGGAAAAGTTGTTTACTAGGCATCAACGTGCTGTGTATAACACTGAAGGTTTTGTGTCTATATTGACTATCGTTTATATGAAGCTCTGTTTCTATCTTTAATATACCCAGAATGAACTGTACAACTTAAACACTGAACGTGTACTATTTTCTCCAAATCTGTTCACGTGTGTCGCGATTAAGATTCTACAGTTTATTAGAGACTATGTTCAATATATTCGCGATTTTTCAGTGTATCTACTTACAGTAGTTTACTTTGACAAATGTTGCCTGTGAAATGGTTTGTTGAGAATTAATTAATGTTTTCATTGATTCGCCATTGAAACTCCATGGTTGCCAACTTGGTAGGCAGATCTTCGAAGCCACGTCCTCGTAACTGGGATAATGACGAAGTCTTGATCGAAGTTCGTCGAAGTTTCCCAAATAACTTCGGATAACATATTCAGCAAAAAATAAATGCTACAATAAAATAACTGATCGGAATAATGCATCTATACTAACGGATGACATTAGCATTTTGAATTATTATGTTGAAAAGTAAAATGTAACAATGAAAGTTATATCATGAACATGGAAGTTCTGAAACGTCTTTCTGCATCACCCATGAAGCTTGTTATAATGTTAGTATAACGGAGGTTACTTCTGGCTGTATCGGAGAAAACGAGGCTCTCGTTATTTACAGAGCTGGTGATGTTTGGTGTATAGAATATAGCAACAATTTGTTTCGATGCCCCTTGTGCATATCTGCAGCTCTGTTTCACGGTCAGTGATTGGCTGTTTTCAACTCTCAACGTCTTCGTGTTATGCCTGCTAATCACAGACGTGTTGTTCTCATTGGCACAGACAAGTGAGTGACGCCTCTTCAGAAATACGCTCTGCCAATAGCCACGAAGCACAGCTGCAGATGTAATAGTTATGCAATGATACAAAATACTGCGTAATTCTTCTCACCAAAAAATCACCAGCTGTAGTTATTTAATACGTGAGTTACGTCTCTCTGACAATATGCTCCCTGGTCAAGGTCGTGCCGGAGCGACACACGACGCTAGTGGTTCCATCCGCCCAGGCGTGGGGCGCTAACAGAACGCGTGCCACTGTCGTGCTGCTAGCTCGCATGATGGATGGACGACGCGACGAGCCGCGATGTGCAGCTTGACGGACGTGCGCCGTCAGACCGGGCCGCCGGAATATTTCACTCGCATTTATCATCGGCGTCACCTCCCCCCCCCCCATCATCCGCTGACCCTTCACCACCTCTCCGCCACCCCTCGCATAGGCCTGACGATTACGACCCTGCTCCAAGCATGCCGATATTAACTATAGCTACAGATGATGATTTATCGCAAAAAAAGTTTTGTGCCAGCGTACCCTTGAAAACACTGTAGTATCTTGCAATTTATATAATTCGGTAATATACTTCTGACACAACGTAGGTGTATGCAGGCATAAAATATTACAATATCGGGATTGTCATTGGCTCAGTCAAATAGGGCAACATCTCCAAATAAATGCTAAAGCCAGTAATCTTCTGGTAAGCCGAGCGTTTGTTGCAACCCAGCAAACAGTCAAGTTTTCCCGCGATAAACCATCATATCTAAAGAAATGTACTATTAAAAAGAATATTTTGTCTATAATGAAATTTCTTAACGTTTAACTAGCGAAAGAAAAATGTCTTAAGTGAGTAACTTGCGTTTTAGAATCCACTCTCCTATGTATACTCGAACCCTTAACATTTGTCCATTAATTGCTATTCGCTGGAACAGCAGAAAATGGACGAACAAGAATAGGCTTGAGTATATGCAGGACACTGGATTCTAATATACAGGTCACGAAACACGTTATTTTTTCCTTTAGACATTGATTTTAAAGAGCAGTGGGATCTATGCACAGTGTTTGTAATTCGTATATTAGAGGCGGACATTTGCTAATGAGCTGAATATGAAAGAAATTACAGGTACCGAAGGACCGACAGCCCCCCCTTCCTCCCGTAGCTAAGTTGGTTTAGTGACCGACATTGTTGCGAGGGGTTCTGGGTTCGACTACCAAGTCCAGCTGGGTGTGAATTTATGTTCGTCTAAACTGGTCACAAATAATCGTCCCACTACAAATGTCTCAAAATACAACATACAGCATACTTGGGGTTACCTACTTAAAGGGGTGTAGTCATGTTGATAACCGACGGTTGTGTGTGATACAATCAGGCCGAGGTGCTTACAAAGTCTCGCGCTACTGCCCAATTTGACGTCCTGTGTCCTCCTGGTCTCCCAAACAAATGTCTTCTCCAGCGTCTCCCTCTTAGTACGGCGGGAAGATGGCCACAGTCCAGTCATAGAATAGTTAGGAATACAGAAGTGAAATATCCGGTAGGACGGCAAACTCAGCAAACACACACCAGCGAAATGTCTTCACTGGCCAGCAACATGGCGGAAAGTCCTACCGCCAATCACAGTAAGGCGGCTGCTCTGCTAGCAGGCAGCCAGGCCAATAGGTAGGGACCCTAGTTTTTCGCGAAAAGAATATTGCCCCAGTTTGTTTCAGTACCTTACGTGCACATCTGCAGTTCTGATTCGTGGTCAGTGATTGGATATTTTAACTCTCTCGAGCCTTGGTATACCGGCATTTCACAGCCGTGAGGTGTTGCAGAGACTTTATTGTAATGGACGACTTGAAGTACACGCCCCCTGACGTCACCACAGGGTAAAAACAAAGCTTGTTTACAAACATGCTGATTTGTTAGTTGGTAATTGCAGAAAGCAAAAATTGTTGCGCATTCATAGATTTGCACGCAAGGGCAAAAAAATATTACTTTCAATTTCATGGTTAAGATACGCAAATACATAAGATTAATGTTTACATGAAAAAACGGCAAATTCCAAACAAATAATCAATTTTCTTGACGTACATCTCATCCGGGACATGTGAAGCCAAACAGCTAAATGAAGGTTATGTTCAGCTGCTATATCCATGGAGATAGGAATTGTTTCCCACACCTGACTGAAGCTCCGCCTCTTTTCAAGTCGTCCATTGGCTCAGACAAATTATATACGGCTCTTCATATAGACACGCTGCCAATAACCACAAAGCAGAACTGCAGATGTGCACGTAAGGCACTGAAACAAAGCGAGACAAAATTCTTTTCGCGGGAAACCAGGCTCCCTACCAATAGTAAACCTGTCGTAACATGCAGGAGCCAATCATACACGCAGCTGGTGTCAATACACACGGGCCAGTCAATAAGCGACCAAGTTTGCCCTATCAAATGAACCGTTACTACGTCATTTTATATCTGTACTAAAATTTAGTCTGAGGTCCTCGGGCTGATTGTGTCTTGCTATGTGACAGAAACAGTCATAACATATTCAGATTAGCAATCTTTCACTTACGCTAAACAAATTACAATTGTAAAAATTATGATTTGTACTACTTTTCAGTATTGATTTTTTTCCCACTAGATTTTGTTTCTGCCCCAATGTGCGAAGTCGAGGAGTTCTGGCATAGCCATCTTAATAAGAAGGCCGCGGCCTTAGATCTGGCAACCCTGCCAGGAAGGGTCGTTTTAACACTTATTTTGTCTCACCAACGGCAATGGCTTCCCCTGATTCGCCTGTATGTAGGGCACAATAACGAATCAGGTACAGCCATTGCCTTTGGAGAGCTAACAGAAGTGTTAAACTGACCCTTGTGTGCAGGGTTGCCAGGTCTAAGGCCGCGGCCTTCTGCTAAAGATGGATATGGTTCTGGCCAACCACGGGACAGTATTCTATCCCAACGTGACCTTACTTGCGACTAGCGTACAATCTATACTTGCCTACAACAGTGTGACTTTTGTTTCTTTACGTCAGACAATACCTACACATATACACGGGAAATGTGCGCTGTTTGCTAGACTTCGATATAACATGTCTAAAGACACTGGAATATCGCGAAAATGTTTAGCATAGTTTCCAATAAACTGTATTATATTAACCGTGACACGTGTGAACAGTTTTGTGGCGAATCACACACGTTGTGAGTTCAAGCTGTGCAGTTCTAACTGGGTTTGTTGAAGAGAGTAAGAATGCTTCAAATAAACCATAGCCAATATAGACACAAAACATTTAGTATTATGTACAGTATGTTGGAACCTAGCAAACAGTCAGCTATTCCCGCGATTTTCCAGTGCCTCTAAACATGTCCATTCATGATGCTATTATTTTGTTATCGGCGTGTCCCATCTGACTGAGCTAGTGATAACTCTGCTGCTTCGCTACTGAATATTTATGATGATTCTTTTTTAAACAACTACATGTACATACATACGAGGGTAGGCTGCTACACTGTTTTGCAAAATAAGGTGAAACGAAAGACACTTGCGCTTTTCCGCTTCCTCTAATCATTATTTAATAATTACAGAAATCCATCCCTCAGAATATACCAAGAGGAATGACAGAACTACACGCTACCACGCCTATATAAACAAAGATAAATTTACTGTGAAAACTCTTAAGTATGACTATGTTAAGCATGCGCCATTGTAGGAACTACTGGTTACGGCACATTACAACATATGTACGCATGAACCTCGCCTAGAGGACGAACTTAACATCTTCTGACCCTTAAGGGAGAGTGTTAGGCAATGTTATTGTATTTTCAGTTGTTGAGCCATAACAATTATTCAAATTGTGATATCAAAATTTTCTCTTCGACAAACCATAGAATATATTCTGGGTAAACTGCTTGACATACATAATAATGTGATCTTTCATTGATTAGCCATTCAGAATAATTTCAAGGGAATTATGGGTTAACAGTCAAGAATTATCTTGTAATGATTCTGTATGACAAATTAATGAATGAGTACATTATTAATTATGTCAAGCAGTTAATCAAGAATATATCCTATGCTATGTCGAAGGGAAAATTTTTATAATACAATTTGAATAAATGTTATGGTAAAAAAATTGTAAATATCTCTCTTTACAGTTCTGGTCATATGTAAGCTTCTTATGCAACACACAGGCTATGCGATACACACGGACTGAAGAGGCTAGTTGGCCAAAAATTGAAGAGTGTTTGGTACAAATATTAATTGGCTAATATTTCCCCATCACAGTAAGAACTGTGGTAATGCAGAATGTTGTGAACAGCGAGAAGTCCTCGCCTGATGCGTGGGTGGCATTGTAACGTGCCACAGTTATTAATTTTCACGCGAAACGGCTTAATTTATTCACACTACGTTAGCTACGAAAAGAACACACAATTAAACTACGCTTCTATTATTTAAAACATTCAGCACACTTCTTAGAAACATTATTTTCGGGCCTCTTAAAAATGGCTAAAAACGTTTTTTATTTATTTATTTATTTTTAGACGGCTGTGACTCGGAAAATACGACCTGAATTCGTAAAGTGCAGAGCGAGATGCATGCGCTTGTCTTTACTTCACACTATCAGAACATAACATTTTATCTTCACTGCTTCCAGTCCCATAGGAAAAAGACTGCAGCAATAATCTCGCAGGCCAGTTGGGCGCGCTGTGAATAGAGGCGATATGCTTCTTGTTTAGCGCGGTACTTTGACTCTTAACGCTCCGCTGTTCTCACGCCTCAAACGCGGAAATTCGAAAGTGATTTAAGCTCCTCTTAGGACTCGGACCCGAGTTTCTACATTTTTGACGATAATTATTTCTTTAAACATAAATGAGAACAGATATTGTAAAGTCGCTCTGTAACTTTGTTAAAGCTGGTTTTAACTACGTACTGTGAATTTGACGATACAAAATACATCATGATGGCAGTTAATTATAATAAACTAGCTGAAGTCTTCACACCTCTTGTCTCGCAAAATTGCATCACACAGTAAAATAAACCAGTTCGCAACAAAGTTACGGAGAAATGTTACGATGTAGGCTCTCACCTGGGATAAATAAATAAATAAATCTCTCGAAATCCGAGAAACTTGGGGCCATGCACGGAACACAGAGAGCGCAATTATAATGAACCAGGTGTGGTGTCAACTTTGTTACAGCTCGGAGAAAACAAATCTAATTTGCACAAGCTGAGCACATTAATCAAGTGCGCCAGCAGGGAGGAATAAAGAAAACATCTCGAGGTGTTATGACATCCAGTTGCGGTGGAAGTGTGGTGTTATCATGGTAGCTGCCAGGAGAGACGGTCTCTCGCGTACATCTTCACCTCTGAGCCTCTCTGCTGTGGGAAACACGTCTCCGCGGGCGAGCACATACACCTGCAGCCTGAGGCCGGCCAGGGTGAATGTGTAATTAATCACGACTACCCCCTTCCTCTCCCCTCATCATCAATAGCACTAGGTGAGGGGCCCTCACTACCGCAGTGCGATAACACCGCAGCTTCCTCGAGTGGACCACGTGACACAGACCAGCGAGGGCATTACATCTACTGTAGGAGTGTGCAGGGGGAGGGGTTAACTACTAAAAAAAACAGGTTTAGCACATACATACAGAAATTTTAGAAGCAGAGTCAGGCAAATACAAGTTGCATTGATGCCTAGATCACAGGAGAGCTGAAGGCAGCCCTGAAAATTGTTTTAAAATCCAATTTCTGAAATTACGCTAATAAATTAACGAAATTAGTTTACTAAATTTATATTTAGACTACTCCCTGTCATGCCCTGATGTACAAAAAAACAGGAAAGAGATGTTATTAAAAAATTTATGTTAAACCAAAATGACTGTTGATGATGAACGTTAACGAACTTTCTCCAATGTCTGGACGACTATAGTTGCTGATCTTGCTTTTTTTTATATATTTACACTGTAGCCAGAAAGGAAAAATAGACAGTCCATAATCTATTTAATATTAAAACCATGATTATAATAACAGTCGAGCATATCCACAGGCATTCTAAAATCCCAACCCAGTTCCGTCCCATTGTTTTCACTGTTCTAGACACAACGTAAACTGAGTAAAAAAATAACGTATTGTCATTACTAACATTTACAGACCGGAATAATTCACGGGCCTAAATAACGGAATGTACATTTTTAATATTAATAAATATATATTCCAGCAGATATCCAGTGTTTATTTGTTGCTCTCAGTTTCGTTAGTACATTAGAGTGTATCTAAGCCAGGTAGTTATTTTATATTTTACTAGGGAACTTATCTGTGGAGTCATATGTACGCCTTGAGACAATTGTAAGTGTGGTACTAATATACTGATGACTAAATTATAAATGTATTGTACCTGGTAGAAATTGTGAACGTCAGAAAGGACAGTAGAAGTTGGAGGAGAATGCGACGAAGAGAGGAACAGTAGTAGCTCGAGGAGTAGGTAGAGGCTGTAGAAGAATAGAATGAGCAGGCAGCATAGGAGTAGGAGGAAGCAGTCGAGGGATAGGAGGCAGCACGGGAGTAGGAGGAGTCATTGGAGGAGTATGAGGAGGCAGTAAGGGAATAGGAGGAGGCAGTAAGGGAATAGGAGGAGGCAGTGGAGGATTATAAGGAGGCAGTAGAGGAGTAGGAGGAGGTAGCAGAGTAGTAGGAGGAGGTAGCAGAGGAGTAGGAAGAAGTAGTAGAGGAGTACGAAGAGTCAGCATAGGAGTAGGACGTAGCAGAGGAGTAGGAAGAGGTAGCAGAGGAGGAGGCAACAGAGGAGTATTAGGAGACAGCAGAGGAGTAGGAGGAGGCAGTAGAAGAGTAGGAAGAGGTAGCAGAGGAGCAGGAGGCAGCAGAGGAGTAGGAGTAGGAGGAGGTATCAGAGTAGTAGGAGGAGGCAGGAGGTAGTGTAGGCATCAGAGGAGGGTAGTAGACAGGCTACGTACCTGCAGCTCGTTGATGGCGACCCACGAGTTAGAGGGGAAGCCCTGCAGCATAGGCACGAGGAACTGCAGGCAGCCACTCCAGTGGCCTATCAGCAGCATCATGCAGATCAGGTTGAAGATGCGCATGAAGACACTCGCCATGTTAAGGAACTGTAACAAGGCGAGATACAGCGGCTCAGAACTCTGCATACAACCACACCATTACGCCGTTCCTTGCTCGTTGTACAAGGTCACACCATCCATTCGTCCCAGTTCTCACAGCCACGCTACTATCACTGCGGACTGCACTTCATTCAGCCGAGACACATCTCAGCCATTTGTAATAGTGTCAGCAAGTTCGCAGTTACGGACTTTGACACATGATTCTATGTTCGAAGCACAGGTCACGCACAGTTAAAATACTTTCTTTACAGCATAGAATACAAATTATTTGGGGTTGTTTACTTGGTGCAATTAAAATTTTGCTCTAAAAAATCGTAAAGCATAAAATCATACTGTTTCGGATACAATCTTTGTAATTTTTTTAAACTATTTTTTTATTAAGTGATATATCGCTCGATACAAAGAAAAAAATATTTTTCAAAGACAGACTTAACACATTTACTAACATCAACGATATGTTTCTGTGATTTTCTTTGTTTTTGTTACACTTATAGAGTAAGACTTCTTTTCCGCATTCTGAACAATCTGTAGGAAAGTTTTTCATTTTCTGTCATCAAAACATGTAACACTGTGGAACACTGCGCACCACAGATAACAAACTGTTTTAGATTAATATATATGATATATTATTTAATATTTATAATATATTATATATTAAACTAAAAATAGTTGATTATCTGTGGTGTACAGTGTTCCATATTTAAACGAAAACATTTGTTTGTTCCAGCAAAATTTGTGTTGTGGCAAAAAAAAAAAGGGGGGGGGGGTTTTGAAGAGTGGTTTCACAGTACTCTCATATAGTTAATTTTGATAATGTTCAGGTTCGTAGACAAATAAATCACTTCCGATTACAAATTAACTGATTGTGTAACTACAGCAGAAATACAGTTTAATGTATCAGCAAGCCATAACAATACGATGACCGGCATTGGCATTCGTGTACTGGTGTGAAACAAGTGAACGTAACATTTTTTGCCACATACAGGCATTGCATTTGGACATACTTACATCGGAATTCATTCCAATGAGCGTGTTTAAATATAGCTGGCTGGACACGTTCAAGTTTACAGTCAATAGTACAGTGTAACCACAGGTCTAGCTTAGCTGTCAGACCTATCCATGGAAAGAAGTCACCCTCAGCTGTCACGAAGTATCCCCATTTTACTGTAGCTGAGAAGTCGGCCGGCGACCTGCTACTGACAGCCAAGTCCCGATCATTTGTCTACTAGCTGCTACTCAGCGGAACAGCAGACCATGAACGAATAGACATGGCTTGAGTATGCATAGGACATTTGATTCTAACATGCGAATTCGCGAAATTTCACCATCTCACCATCTCTAGTTAGTACGTAGGTTGTGATCTTAGTTAGCACAGCTAGTATCGTGTATGTTTACCAGTACTGAAGATACACTGGAAGTAAGCTGCTCGTACACAACACTGTACTAACGCTGCAACTACTGATCTCTCCACCCGGCCCAGTAGCGTTGACAGTTAGGCACCAGTCTGCGCTACGAGAGGTCCTGGGTTAGAATCCCGGCTCGAACATGGCTGCTGTGCTGTCCCTTCACCTCACTTCAACTTCATAGGCTCTTAAGACGTCGCTGTTCAAGGGCCGTAAAACCCTATCACCTCAACATCTCCGCATTTACACCAACTACTGTTCTATTGGTCAACACAACCAATGAGCAACGTGCGTATTTGGTCGACCTTCACACAGTGGAGTGTCTAGTTGAACAAAAGAGTTCGGACACACGTAACATGGTTAGAGATGATGATTTATCGCGGGAAAACTTGACTGTTTGCTGAGTTTCAACGTACGTTCAGCTTATCAGAAGATTATTGGCTTTAGCTTCTATGTGGAGGTATTGCCCTATTTGACTGAGCCAATGAGATGCCCGGTATTGTAATGTTTGGTTAAGTTGGAAACTTCAGTGTTTCCAAGTGTATGTTGGTACAATACATTTCTGCGATATGTCATCATCTCTAAACATTGTTTATTGTGAGTACAACCACGAGGATGTCGCCAAAATATTTGTACACCATTTGATTTCAATGTCTTACGTGGCACATCGGTAGCTCTACTTCCCTGGCTGCACGTCTTCGTTCAGACACATCTCTCATTTCATTGCCCCAATAAAAATAAGGTTATTGTGATATCTCACGTCATACGTCTGTAATTTGCCAGTAGATCTCCGAGACAAGTGAGAGTTACAAATAAATCGCTGACCTTGAAGCAGAACTATGTATATGCTCGTAAAGGCATTCAAACGGTGCAACATTGTTTTCGCTACAAACTTGTTGCTTTTATAAAAGGCTCTCGTGTACAAGGAGCAGTACATATTTATTTCCCCCCAGAACTGGCACGTCAACGAAGCTGTATATATTTTTGCAAAATACTGACAAATGCTCGGAAAACCATTAAATTTGAACCTGCGAGCTCAATTTGTTCCCTTTATCGTCAAGGACATCTTCTTCAAAGGATGATTCGCACGTAGGCTTAGACCTCAAAATACGAAATTAGTTGAACACCGTTAATTGAAGTAATGAACTTACATAGATTCGAAGTAAATTTTTTGGTGACTTTCATCTGTTTCACTGTACACGTTAGACTTTTGACGTTGCCTTGGTTGTCGACTTACAGAACAGCGATGCTTCCTTCGCTACGAACCAACCCAGTAAAAAGGAATAAAAACTATTTGAAATCTGCTGTGCGTTTGCCAGGAAACGTACTGAATTACTCGGCAGCTTTAATATCACTGGATTAATGGCTCATCGTACCGATTTTGTCTCTCTACTGCGTTACATTATAAGTGGCATTGCTGTGAGTATACATATGTTCGTTGAATTCACTGCCGTTAAATCACTTGTTCCAGTTTACAGTACGTTTGATTTTACTTCCTCTCCCCCGTCGCAAATTCCTGCTGTCCTGTAAGATCATAAATCTGCCGTCACGTCACTGCTGTTTTGTACCACTTAGAGTAATCACTTCACAGATCTCATCAAACGGATGTTTTGTTCTCCTCAATACCGTTAAGAAGAGATTTTGACTCTTTTAAATTTTAGCTCTGAAATTCGAAGAAAAAATATCGTCTGACATTTTCTTCGCGGTAAATGAGTAAATTTCAAAATCATATAACTTTGGCGGAAAGGTTGTGAATAATCATAACTCAATAAAATGAAGTTAAAATTGCATTGCATTTGTTAAAATACACTCGAAATGATTGTGGTTTGAACAAACGGGAGAACAGCTGGCTAAGAACACAGAGGACTTGACCGTATGTCCGGGCGAGCGGTATAACTTCATACAGCTCCAGAACAACATTAACCAATATTCACACATACCAGACACATTTATAAGACACCCAGGTTGATAATACTCTTGGCAGAATGCAGCTGATTGTGATCGCATACCTGTTTAAAAAGAAACATATAAAATAGGTAGTTTTTTTCTGGCAACACGTGCCTACGTAACAGAAAATACATTGTAGGTTGGTTTCTACGCTACTTATTAGAAACATAGGCTAATATAATGAGCAGTACTAGTTACGTAATAGTTTAGCGGGGAAAACCGCATTAACTATTGGTACTACAGCAAAACTTTAGCATCAGTTCAGACTTATTTAATCAACATATGAAAAACAATGAATATTCTGTCACGTAACACCGAGAATGTAAATGATGGCCACATTTACATGTCAAATAAGAATTGACATGTTTAACATTTTCTGGTGTTTTGTCAGAAACTTCATTGCATTTGATTGGTTTGGTGATTTAAATCAGCCTGATATTAAAAATCTACAGTAAATGAAAACTAAGTGTTCAAGAGTACGACTAGCAGAAAATATCACATATACCTTGTTTAGCAGCTCTAAAATATAAAATTGTTGGTTATATGAAATATTGAAGTGCTCCTCAGATATTTTCATGCCATCGACTGCCATGAAAACTGTCTCAATACTAAAACAATAGCGATTGGAAGTAAAATATTTGAAAAAATTGGTTATTACTCTTTACATATATACAGATCAGATAGTATCTGAGATGTTTAATCTTGTTCCAGTATGCACTTTTAAACAGAATCTATAACTTTGTAACGATACAAAACATCCTTATGAATCTTACGTACTCGTAATAATGAATCCCCAATAATTAAATCTCCTTTCGGAAGAAAAACCCCACCCATAAAGTTACCGAAATAACTTTGTTAATGTGTTTAGGTAAATCTGAAAAGATGATGTACAGTGAAAATTCGCAACTTCTGAACGCTGTTTTAGTATATATGGAAAGAAATATGGATTGTTTGTTACGTTTGATATGCATATATCAAACATGTTTATTCCGTTAGGCATTCGCTTTACATGGGTTTCTTTCACATAACGTAGTTGAAATTCGTTAAGTTCATAGATTATTGTTTATTAATTAAATACGTATATAACAAACACGTGTAAATTATTACCAAGCATAGTTAAAAATTAAAATAAAATATATTTTTGCATTAAGCGAAAGACATTACAACTTGCATCTAAATAAAATATTTTCATGTACGCACACATTCAATTTTCCGTTTGCATATCAAACAAAATCGTTTATTTAAAGCTACGGAAGCATCATATTACTTATAAAAATTTTGGTAAGAATGAAGTTGGGTTCTTTTTTGAAAGATGTTTTTCACCACTAACAGAAAAATCAGGATATTTGTAACGGTTAAATGTCAACTCATACGTGGTTTTTATTCCAATGATCCATCAGGCAAATGCATGAATTTCCCAGATAAGCAGACGTAAATCATAGATGACTATGCAACCACAGATGACTATGCAGCCATAGATGACTATGCAGCCATATATGACTGTGCAGCCATAGATGACTATGCAGCCATAGATGACTGTGCAGCCATAGATGACTATGCAGCCATATATGACTGTGCAGCCATAGATGACTATGCAGCCATAGATGACTGTGCAGCCATAGATGACTATGCAGCCATATATGACTGTGCAGCCATAGATGACTGTGCAGCCATAGATGACTGTGCAGCCATATATGACTGTGCAGCCATAGATGACTGTGCAGCCATAGATGACTGTGCAGTGTGATTGCTGGCCAGAGTCACCCCAGTTAGAATATTACGGTAGCTGAGGGTACATTGCTACAGTACCGCAGGTAGTTCCCTACACGCAGTTTTACTAACTGCTCGATAGTGACGCCAAATACCCAGGCCACTCATAGTTAACCCAGCATTGAGCTATGGCACTTAAGAAGGTTTGTCAATCCATGGTAATATCAGTGGACACACGTAAAGTGACGTGCATATTGGTTCGCTACTCTTAACTAGGAATAAACCAAAAATACCGAGATACCAGTTCCGTTTAACAGAAGTTCACTTTCGGATAGGGAACAATACCTGAACGGCTTAGTTTTGTTTGTTTAAAATAGAATGTGAGAATAAACGGTTGCCCACACCATTTGTAGACCAAAGAAAATATAATACGAGACAATCATTGAAAGTCATCTCGTACCACTCAATAATCTTGACAGGTTAGGCTGCATTACAACAACTTACAGGGCAATTCGAATCCAAGAGTTATTTGATGAAACAAGTGCTAGAGGCATGTTTACGTCAGTGCAGCTGCACTTCTTGCAGCAAGACACACCACATCACTTCTCTGTACAAAGGGCGATTCTTGACACAAACTCCACATTTTTTATTGCAGTTAAAAATATTTTGAACTGAGAACAACGAAAATATACAACCATAGGGAATGTATTTATTAGAGAACCAATTTAAAGAAATTATAGCTTTTTCGAGTTAAGATAGTTGGCTGCTCGTTGATAGGAATCATCCAATCAGTTGCTCCTATACATACATACTCAAGTCCCTGACAGGGAAAGATGTTCATTGTGTGTTAAATCACATCGTTTACTAAGAGTTGATTATTTCTAAGACAATGAAACAATGACTACAAGTTGCTTCTTCGTCAAGACGCAAGCTTTCTTGTACGCTTAAGAAAACTCCCATACTTCAGCGTACAACTACGACCACACGAGTAAAAGAAACTCCTTAATCCACTATTTTGTATTGAATATAAAAATTTGGACTGTCGTTTAGGATTGTTAATGTATATCCTACCGTGTATGTAGGATAAGCATTAGCGATCGTAAACAATATATCTAGCAGGACCAACAGGTTCTGGCTATGAAACCAAACTACATGCACTTTACAACGGTTATGAATGTTTGCAACCTTCTTGCGTAGAACATACGCTAAGCGTAGCGAGTTCTGAGTGACTGGCTGGTTAGTAAAATAACAACTGCTCAAACCACCTACTATATTTTACATTACTAGGTTCTGAAATAGTGAAGGAAGTGTGGGTGTGTGAAGGATTCATAGGAAAGAGATGTATGTTACTGGGTTGGCGAGTGTAGTTTAAAAGTTATTTATTTTATGTGGTCATATAATTTCATGTTATCAACAACAAAATAAAATTATTTCTATTATAGTTTTAAATACTCAGTACTCGACATTTTTGATTTTTAAAATGGAGAATACGTCTTCGCCCTTCACTGTATACCAAAATATTTATCGAGATCATAAAAGGTATTTTTGTTTGTTTATAATACATATATTTGATCTGGAGTTTAAATTTACTTTTATTTTACGGAGTAAGACTTTAGTGAACATGTTTACTTCAGCGAAAGATGTTTCGGCTAGAAGTTGGCTCAAAAGATGTCTCATTATTATGCGGTAGACGTCTTTAAAAAACTGCACCGGACAAATATAATATCCTATATTTCTTAGGTTTTTAAGTCCAGCTTTTACAAAAATGGCGGCAGCAAATGCCACTATGTTGTCTCCGCGTAACGGTACAAAGAAGAATGTCGAACAAAGAAAGGGAATAGCGGATGTTTCCCACGAGCGTGATATGTTCTAACTAAGAGGTCTAACAGGAATGAACATGTCAGAAGTAGAGAAGTAGCAACTCGTCCCAAGCCATCTACAAGCAATAAAGCCACTACCTACAACCTTGGTGACAGCAACTAGCAGCTACCTTCTTCGTACCTGTTCTGCTCCACTTGACTGTAGATGTCACTGGATGAACCAGCACTTTCCTCTACGTCTCTGTTGCTTCAACTGTCCACAGTCTAAGGTCAGCTTTAAGACTGGTATTCGTAGTCATTCTTGCAAGACGTCTGGGCCAATCCTAACCTACTTGCAACCGCAAACTGCTCTCAAGGCCAAACAAGATGGCCGATAGTCGATTGATAACTAGGGCTAGGAATATTTTGCGAGTTCAACTACCAACATGCTAGAATACATTATCTTGTGTACACCAAAGCCCTACCAGTTGTCCATTACCTGCTACACATTCAGACAACAGACAATTAACTAATAGACAGGGCTTGAGTATCCATAGTACACTACATTCTAGCATGGAGGTAATTGAACTCGCGAATTTTTCCTAGCCCTATTGGCAACCCTGCTCTTTGCCTTGTAAATACCTTAGCTTAAATGAAACAATGTAATTTAGTTTTTTTTTTTTTTTTTTTTAGCGTACATAGTGATAATTACTTTCTAATGTTTCGTACGAAAGTTTTAACACTGATAAGCACTCCTGGTGAAATATTTTCATGAATATCCGCCATTTTGCCGGACTCGCAAAAACTCGCAAACGCTGCGTATCAGCGAGACAGGCGAAATTCGCACATGAATGCGCAACGTTTCTCAAGAGTAGTTTACGAGAGCACGGACACTTATCTATCTCTTATACGCGATTAGTTCGTGGGCTTGTTACGAGAGTATTTATGAATATCGTCCTTAGACCGACAAGAAAATATAAGCTACATCTCCCCACGTATTTTTTTCCGAAGGTAGTAAAACAATTCGAGTTGCTGGAACAAACTAGATAGTCGTCATGATTTTGATAAAAGTAAAATTACCTTCAAGAATTAAGCAATTGATCCTGACAACACCCTACTGAGACTCTACTCACTATATACATGCACAACTTCTATACTGTATGTCTGAAAATGTAGCAAATATACTTGCATAACAGCCGCGCTAAAACAAATACTAAAAATAAATTCAGTAAAGTACAATCGAATTACGACGAAATTTATTTTGATGAAAATTTCCCAAGAAAATTCCTAATCGAAACAAGAAATTGTCAGAGTACGATTTCTTCCGACAATTTTGTAGGAAATCGTCAAATCATTGCTGTGTAGTAGAACGTTTGCCTCGTATAGTGTTTCGCGGAGAGAAATTATCTTTCAGAAAGTCATCTTTGTTTGGAAGAAACGAACTGTTCTTTCCGCATTATTCAACTGTCTAATAACGGCCATTTGTTGTCAAGATGTCAAGCATTGGTTCCGTCCCACATGCCACCTAATATTCTTTCTAATATACTCTAAAGTTTTCCGTAAAACTTCGGCACACAATTACTACCCTGGATTGTGACTTAAATACTCTCGACAGAGGCAGTTAAACTCCTCCTTCCACATGACTTAGTGCTTTTAACACAAGAGTCTGTGCCACTAGAGACGACATTCCAAGCTGTTACTATATCCATTCAACAGCTAAGAACGTGACAAAATGCACTGCAGTAATATGAGCAATACAGCATTTGATTGTTATTATCTACCAATGTTATTGATGTAGAATCCTTTCGAGATATTGAATAAATATCTTAATCATCTGTGTGGGCAGTGAGTTTGTTCATATTCAAGGTCTAATAGAACAATTACAGGATGATGCTGAAGTGTTAGCTGATCGGACACCATGAAAATGTAGATGAATCCTAGACTTACCAGAGTTGGATCAGCAGATTGACACCTTTGCTACATTTTGGATCCTAACCTAGTCTTAAACTTAATAATCAATATACTAGAACTGATAGCCAAAGATTTTGAAGACACACACATGTAAGTATACTTTTAGAGGACTGTATCACAATTATGGTTTAGTATAGTGAAAGACGAAACAATTACAATTTTGGCCTGAGAAAGACTTCAAGAAGTGGAAAGCATTTGCTGTACCACATATCTCTTGAAAGGCTAAACCTCTCAAGATGATGTAGAAATTTTTTTAGGTGACAAATAGCAGAAGGTATCAGGACTGTAACACAATGGATTCTTTTCAACAAAGAAGTATTGTGTTGAGTGTGAGTTCTTTGTTCTCGATTTCGGGACACTTCTCAACATAAATTTTCATGACACTAATGAAAAGAGAAATTAATAACCAGAAAAAAAACATGTAAAATCAAGTACCAATGATCCTTCACAAATACATATTAATTGGTTGTGTCCATGAAAGAAAAAGGTGCGAGTAAATTTCCGCAAATAGAAAATTGTCAATCGTTTGCATTGCCTTTGAAAAGGAGTTGGATTACATTATAATATCTAGTAAATAATTGCAACATATTCACATAATAGTATTCACTAGCGATATACCGCATATTTACAAATAAAAAGGCAAAATTGTACTCCATTCAACCAATTGTATCTCAAGGAGTGAAAATAATGCTAAGTATTTCTTTGCAACTCGTATGCTCACGGATAACAACTCAAGATCCAAACCAATATTCTTAGCAAACAAAGAAAACCGCAAACAATATGATTAATGGATGACGTGCTGAATTCTTGCATTTTGTTTCTGGGGACCTTTTACCTCTGACTTCCGATGCGAATGAAGATGGATCAGTGTGTGAATCAACATTTGCTTTGTACACAGTTAAAAGAGACTGCACCTACTAGAGATTTCCTGCAGTATCCACTAAGTTTATCTAGATTATTAATGGTAAGATGTGGTATCGTATACTGAGGAAGGCTTAGCTTTCCTCTGTCGATAAGAATACAGACATTTTATTTACGACATTGTCGCAAACGGACAACAAATAGAAGATAATTCCCTTATTGAGCTTCTGGTTTTTTCGAGTGGCTCTCTGGCCCCAGGACAAAACTGTGACTATTGCCGCGAGTATTAATCTAAGACTTGTGTAACTCACGAGTTCCTCTATCCATTAGAAGACGCAGCATTATCCAAGTGTGACTCTAGTCCATACTCATAGATGCAACAAAACACTCAGAGTCGCAGTAGTTTTAAGTACCCAATCACAAACAATACATCAGAGAAACATACACACATGCCAAGTGTATGGCCAGTGTTCAATATGAATGGAACACTTCTGCTTCCATATTGACGATACGTAGACCAATAGCGTCCAGCCTTTCAGTCTATTGGCCGGATCCAGTGTCTTTCTTCGGCCTGCAGTTTCCACCAATAATAAGCTAGAGAACTTCCTCCAAGGACTGATGCAGCTTACGTCAAAGACGGGCCAACCCCCCACCCAAAATGCGCCTTACAGTTACGTCTTTTGGGCAGCTATTAGAAAAAAATATGAAAATAATTTTTGTAAATAAGTGGTTGTTTGTAACTTAACGGGTTTTTTAGTTTAACGGCGGTGCGTCATCCAAATAATTTGACCTACAGCTGTGAGTCCGGTTAAGAAATGATTAATGGTTTAGTTCTCCCATTTCTTACCTCTTTATAAGCGAGTCTACAGTGAACCGTCTCACTGTCCAACACTAGAAAGCAAGAAAGCGCGCTACATCGTGTGCATTGACGGCGAACAATCAGCATTTGTGACGACGTTTGCTTGTCGAGTTGCCGGCAATGTAAGCTACAGCGGTTCATGCTGACGGCGTTGCGCAAAGAAGGCGTAATGCGGTGAAAGATAACTGATAAAGACAGAGAGAAAGATAGAGCAGCAGCGACATGCTGGGAGAGACAAGCAAGCAACAGAGGATAGGAGGAAAGGTCAGAGATCAAGACAGAGCGAAGCAGGTGTGAGGGCAGCCAACTGAGAGATAGTACTGACTACATGCAACGCGATCAACTGCAGCCGCGCAAAATGCGATTTAAGAAGCAACCAGCACCAATTTACGGGGGGTTACCTTAAAAACCAGATTGCTTTTGCTGAACTTAGACTTCTTTTTGCCCGGACCATCTGAGCTGAGGCGACCCCTCCTTTCTGTGCGCTTTTTTTGGAGGTTCTGCAAGATCTAGAAAAAAGAAGCCAGAAACACACGGTAGAAAGAGAGAGTACAAAGCCATCACCCACAAAGAGAACACACATTCAAACTGTCCTGTTGGAGCGGGGCGAAGGAGGATAGAGCGAGACAGAGACAGAATTATACTTCTCGTTGAAAGCAAAAGAGGGAGAAAATAAAATAAAATCTGAGTAATTAATCGAGAACATTTTGCAGAAAATAGAATAAGGTAGAAAGAAAGCTGGAGAAGCCTTTTGACAAAGCTGAAAATTTTAATATGACCATCACGTGATTTCATTGAGGAAAAATGGAATGATTGCGAGATTTATTTAACACACTCTATTTAGCTTGTTATTTAGGTTGACGCTTATGCGTGTGGTTTTCTGAATTTTCTGGGTACGGGATTATAACCGAAAAACATTTTGTTTAATCTGTGACTGGCGGTAGACGGAGCAGAAGTCTTGTTAAGCGTGTTTCGAAGTAGCAACTACACGAACCCATGGATTATAACTTTTCGTTCGATCAGAAAGGAAGATAAAATTTCATTGAAGAATCTATTTATTTAAGCCAATTACGTAACAAAATATTGATCTCCTTACTGTAAAAACATACGTAGGATGACCCCATACTGCGGTACAAAGTGTACCGACACGATAGCCAACATTTTAAATGCGAAAAATTATACATGTGGTGGGGTGGTTTCAGATAACTGCACATGAGCAAAAGCATCATAAATGGATGTGCTCAGGCTTCTTTTTTGATTTACCTATTTTGCATTTTTAAGGGAAAATATCTCTTTATGTTCTACCAAAGGAAAATTCTTCTGCTTGATGGGTTTGTCTTCATTTATTCGAGCCCGAGACAGCAGAAGATGGCATTTCTTTGTGGCAAACAATCTCGGCACATGCTGTACAATGACTTTTCTCCGCCGCAACTTGGAAGCTGCGACTATCACCAGTCACAATGTGCAATGCAAGCCGGCCAGACAGCATTCTGCCATGAGCACTACTTGCACACATTCCGTGTACACTACAATACACAGTGTACACCGCATGCCGGATACAGGGTACACACGTCACAAGCATGGAGACATCTGAGGCGTGGGAGGGGGATCTAAGTCTCTAGTTCTCCATGCGCACGTCCAACACAAGGGTATCTAAGCACACCCACAAGAGAACAACACTTAGGACAAGGGGAGGGGAGGAGAGGGAAGGAGGGGCAAGGAACATGGCTTCCGTGTCAGTTTAAGGTTCAGGGTGGAAACAAATGAGTGGTTCGTGACCCGTCCAATCAGCGACGGAGGTAGGGCGTTGTCTTCCCGAGTGCTCTGGGTAACGTCCAAGAGACAGACGTGGTGACGTCGTGGGGAGAAAGAAGTGAGAGAAAAAGAGAGACAGAAAATATACAGAAATAAAAGAAAAGCTCCAAAAGCTCTGAAGCACAAAGCAAGCCAGTGCTGCGACTTACCTTCCACCAGGTTCTGAGCACGCGAGGCGATTGTTGCGGCCGATTATCGACCGTCCAAGGGTCGATGGTTCGAGATATCGATATCTCGATATGTTAAAACACTGCCGCGTTTCATTTCAACAGCTAAAATTAGTTTTCTTTACTCAGCGCAAAAAAAAAAAAAAGGCCCCACAAAAATTGTCACCAAACGTATGTATCTATGCCGTGGAAAAAAATTAAGTGTATAAATATATAAATTACTGTAATATGGTGTCAAACAATGCTTAAACAATATTCGTGACATTACTATAGTTAGTAAATATATTTATTGTAATTTGGGAAATCGTTTAAAAAAGAGAAAGTTTTAAATCCAAAATAATTAGTGGGCAGATTTTCCTGGTGTGATTATTTCAATACACTTAGACATTTTCGTTACAATAATCTCGCGAAAGTTTTAAATAATGTTTACAGATTTATTAGCAGAGGTTTCATCAGTTAGAAGCTGTATTTACATCCTGATATGTGTCTAAATACCAAGCCAATAGAGGTAATGCAATTTAAAATTCCACAGTTACTGATATTTTCTAGGGACGTTTTAAGTAAAGTTTATGTTTTTGGGGAAGGTAGGGAGAGGAATTCGGGATGGTGTATCCACTGAACTAAAGTTAAGTTTCAACAAACAATTCTACCAAAACAGAAATAAACTTAATAAAGAAAATGCCAGATCACATTTATTTATCTGAGAAAATGTTTAAATTAATATCTATAGGTAATATTTTTATGCTACTGAACGAATTTAATCTAAAAGCTAACATGAAAATTGTAAAAAGTTTTACATGTTCTGGTGCCGCTTTTACGCATGAAAATATTAAATTTTGTAGGTAAATTCACTATATATCCAAGTCTACATGATAAAAGTTTTTAAATTACTGCGAATATAATTAGAAAAAATTCGCATTCACATGTAATGCATGGCAGTTACATTTTCCTCCCCTTTCCAAAATATCTGAAAATGTAACCATGATTCAGAAGCGCGACACCTTCCCATAATGATCTACTATTCTAGAGCCCCTTTCACACCTGGCATTGATGCTCACGACCATACCCATTCAGTACTCTATTCTAGAGCAATATGGCGACAATAGTAGTTCACAAGCTAATGGAAACAGCACGCCACGTCAGTTTACGATAGTGTTATGTCTCGTGGAGTTGCTGTATCTTATCAGAGAAGTACAGTTTGGATGTCTGAGAGTCTTCCCGGACATAGAGATTGGGCTCCGTGCCATGTGAAAGGAGCGACACACCGAGAACAGCACGCAAGATGCTGAACATCAAAGGATGTAACATATAGTAACAGTCATTCTATCACAGCGACAGGAGAGTCACGGGCAAATGTGACCAACCTGACGGCTGAGAAAAAAAAACAGCGAATCCAGTGCTCACACCATCTCAGTCTGAAAGTACTTCTGTAGCGAGCGCTTGCCGAAAACTCAGCAATTTGTTTCGTGAACATAAGAAGGATGTAATTCCCTTCAGACAGTTCAGGTCCTTGTTGATAAACTACAACATCCTACAGTCACTAAGACAATTGCGACGGAATACAGAGTTGCTGAATACCTTCAATAAAACAGAACACACGACAGACAAAAACAGTTATTTATGTTTTTTGGTAACAGCTAATGCTGGCTTCATTAGCTTGATTTTTTTTGTTTTGTTTTCTGCCTCTATTTAATTTTTTGTTTTATCGTAACTTTTTTTGCGACTTAACAACAGTTATTTGCAATAACGGGTGTCAATAAGATGGTTCAGTCACAGAATAAATAATAGTAACAGAAGCAACAATACAAGTTCTTCATTGTTGTCATCGTAGCAGGTCTTGGGGCGTACAGGAAAGTAAACTAAGCCATATATAACTTGAGACATTGGTTTAAACAACTACTTATACCGCAAGCAATACTGATTTGTTTTGTATCTCAATTACATATTCATAAATGGTAAATGTGACATTACTTGCGTGTCAATTTACTCTCAAATTGTAAAATAGGGCCCACTATCGGTAATGTAACCAAACTGCTGTGAATCCGACACCATGACAATCCCAAGAGAAAACGAGCACGATGAAAATCACGCCTTGTCGCCTCTGGTACTACTTACTTATTCTGTGGTTCAGTTTGCCACACACCCATATTGCAAGAATCGTTCAGAGGTCAGATCCTAGCTACACTAGCAGGGTAAACCGTTTAGAAACTGTTGGAGGTTTGTGGGCGCCATATTGAATGGCCAGTTTCAAGAGGAAGTATCCGAACCAGTTGGACTCGCATTCGGGAGGAACCAACTTCGATTCCCGACTACGGCCATCCTGATTTCGGTACCCCGTGGTTTTCCGAAATCACTCAAGGCGAATGTTGGGATGGTTTCTTACCCTAGGTCACGTCTGATCTCCTCTCACTTCCTGTCCTTCTGTCAAGTTGCGTAACTGTCTGTAATGACATCTGTGGGAGACATGAAGCCTATTTGACTCACTCATACGAGGACGTGGCGTGAACAGTTGACGAACCAGCTTCATACCTGCATTCATGTTGTCAGGAAACTGGTCAACGCGGAGTTTACACTCATCGACTGTTCTCTTATGATCACACATTTGCATGAAAAGTAATCCACAGTCCAGATACATTTTCTTCGGAAGAAGTGAGGTTAGACACGTCATTTCACTAGAGCAGCCATATTTCGCATTTTCTTGTGAAATTATTTATCAGAATTTGTTAGTCAGGTATCATAACATTTTAAGTAAACGTAACAACTTGTTTGTGTTTTGCACTGGACTTCAAATTTTTTTAGTGTAACCTTCTACTCCGTATAATGATTTATTCTAACGGTTTTTGAAAAACATCTGAAACATGTCATCCAGAAAATTGGACAGGACCTTTTCGTTCCTACAGATTTAATACTACTGTAATTTAAGTAAGTTTCCATTGATAAGAAGCGAGCATCTGGATTGGCTGTTTTTTTATTCTAAAGAGGCGCCTTCAGCTATTAAGTTTCAAACACATCAAACAGTCACTGAAAAGAAGTTCAAACATTCTAAGTTAGAAACTATAAAAATTGTATTCACGAATGAGAACAAACTATTATAAAATTAGGTCTCCATAAAACGCCAGTATGCATGCTAAAATGTAACATGTTTTAAAAACAATTTCATGCTCATTTAAGTTAGCAGGCTTTCGCGGCAGTTGTCTGTATCGTCCAGGCTTCTGGGTTGTAGCCGCATCATTGTGTGTTCCTTCCCTATCACGACAGTGACGTAACTACAACACAGAAGCCTAGAAGCTAAATTCCATGCTCACTTGTACCTCAATCCAAAATTTTAAAATGGGAGTTTTGGAAAGTATGCGTATTATGAAAGAACATTTTCAAGTTTAATGCCATCAACAGTGGACTTGTGTAATACAGGCGAATACCAGTTAATGCGCGGATGTAATAGGAAGATCGCTCGGCAGAATGGCAACTAGTTCATCTTAGAGAACAATGCTAGATGCTCACACGGCGCTTGTACGGTAACCACCTCTTATCAGCCGCTGAAGGAGCCTCAAATCTCTAAATTGACGATCAGAACACACATCTAGCATCTCGGCACTTAGTGTGTACGCTTTCCTTGTCCAACAACCACACCGGGGCTTTTGTCTGCGATGTCTAATTCCTTCTGATTCGGCACAATTGGACGTTAACTTCTAATATATAAATTAAATTCGTACCAATTCCGATAAAGTCTCTTTCTCGTAACTTCAGTAATTTATGACAGTTCTGAGGGCACTAAATATTTACATTTTATAATATCTGTCATAATTGAAGACAACATTTATCGTACATTTGTTAAAATTGCCTTTTCAGATTTAATTCGTCGTACATACTGTTAAATTAATTTTTTCCGGTTCAGTGTACCGTATATATGTTACAATTGACTTTTCTGGTACACGTAATCGTACGTATGTTAAATATACTTTTCAGTTATGATTTATTGTATATATGTTAAAATTGACATTTCCGGTACAATTTATCGTACGTATGTTAAAATTGTCATGTCAGGTTCATTTTGGCACCAAAAATATAATTGATTGACATTGCGTCATACGTGTAAACACAAAAAGAGTGTCTTACGAACTTAAAAAATTACGTTGGTAGTGTTAAACTTAATATAAAATCAGATTCTGTAATAATGAGAGAGCTGTAAATCTCTGGTTTAGTGACATACCGGCTGGACTCCACTGTCCTGTATAAACTCTGTCCTCAGCTATTTGTTGATTGGCTTGAGAGCGGCCAGTTGTACATATGATAAGATAGCGTGTGAATCAGTAAGTGTTTTCATACAGATGTTCTACTGGTTCAATCACAACAGTGGCCGAGTTATCACAGCAACTAACATGTACGTACATATTATATTCGCAATCTGGCTTCTCCTAAAATGAAACCACGAATTTTTTGGGTCCTTAGGTACGATTATTTTCCCCCCGCCAATACAGCAGTTCAAAATAAATAAAAAACAGATTGTTTTGACTTTAAGCGTTAGTAAAAAAATTAGGGCAAATATTACTTTTTATATAGGGGAGATTGCCCCAGTGCCGGACACTTTAGAGTTTTTTTGTAATTTACATAATTATTTACAATTATATATGAAAACCATGTACTGGCCGTGAAGTTTAATATATGCACAAAAATTATAATATGAATAAATTTCACAATATTTTAATCTAAGATATTTTAAAACTGTGTTACATTATCTATGTTTTAAAAAAGGGGTTCCTTGTACCGGACATTTTAAAATATGCATGTTACCATTTTGATTGAGACTAATAATTCTGAAAACATAGAAAAAACATGAATATACACTGTATTATAAGTACCTGAAAAAAGAAACATTTTAAAATTTATTTACAACGCTCACAACTAAATAAACACGGTACTGTCACTGTCCGCACATCCTTCATGTGCCCAGTCACCACAGTCCAAACACTGCACCTAGTTTTCCTGGAAAGTTTCGCCACATATTACGCACTCAGTACTATCTACTAAGAAGATGAAACTCATCTTCTTGATCCTCTTATTGCTTTCCGCCTGTCTCCTCTTTTTCATTGTCCCCAAATTTCAACTTTCGTCGTGTTTCTTGAATGTTGGACGTTTTCAGAACAGCCTTTGCCTTCCTCTTGCAAATATTCCTCTTATTATTTTTTTTCTTTATTGTTTTGTTTTATTTTTTCCTCTTTCATGGCTTTCCTTTGTTCTGCTTTCTTTATTTTCTGCCTTTTAACTTCCTCTTTACCTTCTAGGGCTGTCTTGTACGGTGTCGATTACAACACTTCACTAGTTTTTTCCCTAATTTTTCTAGCTGCTGTTTTTTTTTCACTATTTCTTCTGGTACAGGTGATATTTTACTAATCACATCTCGAAAGTCTCTCGAGATCGATGGCGTTTCACAATTTTGAGCATCTTCGTTGGAACTGTTTCCCCGGATGTGCTGGTTCACCCTACTTGGAATGAAATCAATATCTGTGAATATGTGTCAGTTAAATGGGTGTATTCCAGTACACTCAAAAGCTGACTTGGCCAGATCCATCCTGAAAATTGAGGTAAATGCTGCTTTAACAAAACAGCAGATGTCCCTATCGTTGATTTTTAGACCCAGCTGTCCATATTTGTGCATACAGTTCCCACGAGCAGCACTGAATGCAGTCTTAAATGGCCTCATAACAGCACGATCTAAAGGCTGAAGCTGTGGGTAGTGTGGGGAGGCAAGCTTAACATATGAACATGGTTTGCTTTTGCAAACAAAATAACTTGCAAGTCCTTATGCGTACTGTGACCGCCGAGAATCAAAAGCACTGGGCATTCCTTTGTGGGTTTAACACAGTCAACGAACTTTTCTAGCCACTTAAAAATTCCCGCTGCCGAAATCCATCCACTTTCCTGGGCATCAAGAACACTTCCATCTGGAGCATCTATTTTCAGGGTTTGATCCATTTTTTTCCTCGGAAACACGAAAAGTGGAGGAACGAACTGATCTCCTGCAGCATTTATGCATAGCATTATTGTGATGTTCCTTCCCCTTTCCCCCGAAGTGAGCCTACTGACATGCTTTTTGCCTTTTATAGACAAAACTTTTAGAATTTTCGTGAACCACAGAAACTCCTGTTTCGTCACAATTGAAAATCCTATTAGGTGGGTTCTTTCAACAATTCCTCATATTTAGAGAAAAACAATTGAACTTGGGTTTCGTTGAAGCCTCTAGCACGCTGGAGACTAGTGGATTCGGCGGCAAGGAGAGAAAATTGCGGATGTCGTTTAGCAAACTCTCTGTAGAACTTGTTTCCGGCTTTTCGCTTAATTTGTTGAACTGGTGGGGGATATGCATGTGTTCAGCCAATTGGTAAACAAGTGACAAATATTCTGATTTAGTGACTGGTAACTGGCGATGTCTAGGTCCTTCAAATGATTCACTAGCTCATTCTCGGTATCTTCTGTAAATGTCGTCGTAAATCTACCCATAGTAGGTAACATAGTAACAGATTTACCCCCTTTTAATATTTTAAGCCGGTCCCCCAAGGTGATTTTGGGCACTAAAACTGTTCTGCAGCCTCTCGAATGGATAATTGTCCTGTTAAGACACTATCTACAGCCATTTAAATTTTTCCTTCCTCCCACTTTCCTTTTTTTCTCGTCGCCATTATTCTAATAATGTCCTGAAGAAAATACCGCTCGTATTATCGTCAACCCGCGAAGTTAATTAAATGTATTTTCTTGTCCGGTACTGGGCACACGACACGATCTACAGAAAATGGCTGTTGTAAACAATCATGATACACAACACCGATAATACCGCATAGCTATGAGCTCTACCTAACTGCAAACCTAGCCCGTACATAATAGATGTTCTTAACTCACCTTAGCTGATTGCAAAGATGCCGTAAATTTAGCAGAGGTTGGTTGAACAAAACTGTCAGTACACTATTCACGCAGCAGCTCACGAACGCATCAAACAACCGCCACCGAAACTTGAACACATACTGGAGTGAAGTGAGTCTAGAGACTGATAAGTGTACGCCCCTGCTATCTAGTGGGCGAAATATGAACTAGCTACTGTCCGGTACTGGGCATTGTCCGGTACTGTGGCAATCTTCCTGTGCGCATATTAAACACACATGTTGAATGTTATTTTTGCAAGCTCACTGTAGTTACTGCGGAAGTCTGTCTGACAGATTTCCCAGAGCTTATCTGTGAGGTGGGTAAGATAAGATCTGTATTCATCTTATCGCAAAGTGGGAGTATATTGACACGTCATATGCACCACAGTCAGTTTTGCTAACTAAGTAATTTGCTATGCTGGAAGCTGAGATTACGAAACAAGACCTGAGTTATTATATTTATTGCAAACATATATAGTCAGTGAATTTCGTCGATTCATCTGGCAGTAGCACACATTTCTGAGTCCTATGCATGCATAGGCCCCTATCGAAAGCGTCACTAATTATTTACTTTTTAAATTTAATTATTGGCTTATAGTCATCAAAGGCGTGACCAAACAGCCATCTTCCAACAGCAAAAGTAACGGTTGGAATATACGTTCTTGTTATTCAAGCTGATCTGAATACACTGCCTGTTTAAATATTGTTGCGTGCCATGTTCCCGGAGGCCAGTGGTCGGCGGCTGTTTCGTAACACCTTGAGGGCTGGCCGATGACTATAAGCCCGGGTGGCTCATAGTGGGAAAACCGCCGAACCTACGTCATAGATACCTGTCCCAACTGCGTCTTAACCCTTCGAGGGCGGCTGACGTGACTACAAGCATGTCCGAAACATGATGAAATATCTAT
>PNEQ01085670.1:15776-64041 GCA_003012365.1 Medauroidea extradentata | reverse complement strand
TTAAGAAACATCTTAAAACCTACCTCATTGAACAGGCTTTTTATAATGTTAGTGATTATTATGAAGTTTCTTAACACAATCCTATTATGTGTGAAAATTCATTTTATACAACGTGCATACAGGAATGCAATAGTGATGTACACTTATTCAACTATAAATGAAATACTCAGGCCTCTGTGTATTTATAACTTGTAATTTTATATTAGTAGTTAGTAAATATTTATTATTCAATTTGTGTGATTACCTACTGTATATAATAGTCTACTTTTGTGATCTAATAACTCTGTCAACAATTTGGGTATGTTGTACGTATTTTGTAAATAGTCAATGTCAAAATTTCATTTGGTGAACTTTCTACAACCTGTGTGCTTGTTATCTGGTAATTATATTGTTCTCTGCTCAGTACTATACCTCTGGCAGCTCGTAATAAGTTACACAAGTTTATTTTGTATATTTGTAACCTAGGCTAGTCTTGATTTTGTATATATTTGTTTTGTTCTGTACCAATAATATTGACATCTCCTAGCACGTAGTTGTGTGTATTTGGAGGCTTTCAAATAAAATAAAATAAAAAATCGCTAAAATGCAATATTCAGTAAACACAAATGGCTACCACCATGGAGTTACGAAATTGTGTACTTGTTATTTTCTTATCAGGAATAGAATTGGACTGTATAAAGGAAAATACTTCGTCACGAATACGTTTATTGGAAAATAAACTATTTTTTTTTTACATGTACAACATAATAAATTGTAGAAATAAATTTAACTGTGCACCAGTATATGATGAAAAATTAATATTGCATCATTTTATTTTAAAATAACTTAAGTTTCGTCCATATTTCACATAAATACAGTTTGTTTTGGTTTCAGATGTGTTCGAAACAAAACAGGAAATAAAAGTAAAGGTAAACATCCTGTGAACAAACCCTGTAACCGTCCTCCTGCCTCGGTTGCCAGAAACGTGCAAACACCCTCAGCCTGGTTGTAGCATGTTTGCTAACACCCTTGTAAACAGGAGCGCTAAAATGCTCTGTTTACAGGTACCGCTACCAATTCAACCGCTAAAATACGCCTTATTATACCACTATATATAGTCCATTGGTGCATTAGAGTCGACATATCTTTCCACAGAAATGCTCTCATATTACTTGATAACAAATTTCCTAAAAATTTTCCCATGACTATTCCCCCGGTTTTACAAATATTTTATACGTAATTCTACATATAAGTATGCTATTGATTTTGGCTGATGAATACTGCAAAGTTTGGCAACACTGTTTTCTTTTTTAACTTCGTGTTTATTAAAAAACACATTACACAAAGCAAACTTAACCTGACCACGGTAGGAAAAATGTAAAACATAGGCTAAAATAACCCAACGAAGAACGGAAAATTTCAAAGTAAGTAGGCCTAAATTACAATTTTGTTTACGTACGACTTCTACAAATTTCAGCCATCAGTATCGTCTTTGAGTGGTACTGAAGGGAGTGGTGTGGATCTCATTGAAGGAAAGGAGAAGCGTGGAAATGCTGGTTAGGATGCACAGGATGGTGAATGGAGAGGGAGACTGGAGTAAGTTAGGCTGCCTGTTAATAATAACAATATGTTCATCCTTGCAATTGGACTGCCGCCTAGTGGTGAGTGGACTATTTCCCATCCCTATAATACTAGCCTTCCAGACGTTTCATAAACATCCTAACCCATTTGCCGGGCACCAATTCATCCTGCAATACATTCCACTCCTTTACTGCCCTCACATACATAGATTGTCTACCTCTTTTCATTCTCTTCCACATCCTCTGAATCTTTTCGTTGAAGGTTCCTCTCACCTTAAATTTTCCCGTAGTTAGCTTGCTGAATAACCTTCCCTGTAAATATCAAGTTTAGCTACTGGCCAAACTATTTTTTTTTTTAATTTATTTTTTTCTTCTTGTAATTGGGCCTCAGCCCTGTGGCAAGGATTTGCTTAACCTACCTCTTCTCAATTTTCCGACCCTACAACCTTTTCCTAAACTCCCTCGCTCCCGTCACCTCAACCACATCCCACGTCAATGCATTCCAATCCTTCACAGTTCTCACCATCATAGTGTTTTTTCCTCTCTCTGTCCTCTTCCCCATCCTCTGTATCTTCCACTCATGATCACCCTTCCCCTGAATATACCTCTCTGTATCTTGTCACCCAGCTGTGCCCGCCCACCCCCTTACCACCTTGATAATCCTTACCAGCCGCTCCACTCTCCTCCTCTCCAGCAGTGTGCCCCACCCCAGTCCTCTCACCATTACTGTTGGTCTGAAATCCTCCTCTCTCTCCTCCTGTGTCCTCCACTTATTTGTGACTCACCTAGCAGTCCTTCTCTGCACCTTTTCCTTCTCTACCACTTCTCTTCCCATGTACGGGTCCCAGACCGCCGCCGCGTACTCCAAAATGGGCCTCACCATTGTTTTGTATCCCTTTTCTTTCACTTTCTTGTATGTGCCCCTTAACACCCTTCCCAGAAAGGCCCGCACTCTTCTACCTTTACTTGTAACACATTTCACTTGCTTACCCCAACTTAAGTCATCCTGAGGAATATCTCCCAAATATTTATATCTGTTCGCCTCTCCAATCTCCTGCCCTCCCCATTTATATGTCTCTCTGACTACCTTTCTTTTCTGTGTAAATCTTCAAATTTTAGTTTTATTTATGTTAATTTTCATCTCATTTTCCTTCATCCACTGTTCCAATTTGTTTATGTTCTCCTGCAGACCCCCACTCTCTCCAATCATCTTGTACAATACACAGTCGTCTGTAAAAAGACGAACCCTACAATTCGAGTTTATCCCCAAATTCCCCATCATAATTAAAAAGAGGAGGGGTCCTAGAACACTACCTTGTGGAACCTTTGATGTTACCCTTCCTTCCTCTGAGAGTGTGTATCCCACTCGTACTCTGGGTTCTTCCTCTCAGATATTCTCCCATGCAGTTTACCATCTTATCCTCCAACAACTCATTCTATTCAGACATAGCCTATAGTTCACTGATGAAAAATGTTTCTAGTGACATTTTGACATACAGTTCATTGATGAAAAATATTTCTAGAGACATTAGGGATACTATAGTTTTACAATCAAAATAATTCAGTAAACTCTTAAAAAGGAGAGCATCATTGACTATTCTACATGTATCTAAGGGGGTAGTCTTGAAATCTGTAAGAATGTTTTTATACTGTAATTGAAAGGGTTTACAGAATCTCATGTAGACAGTTTTAATTAATTTATGTTGGACTGTAAATGATTTAAGTTAGTGATGGTGTTGCTGTTCTATATGACTGATCTATTTTATTTATTTATCATTTTTCATTAAGTAACAGATTGTTACAATAGACTTCATCAAGAAAATTTATAATGTACATTTTCATATCATAACTTTTTATTTCCAAAAATTCATTTAAATTATAAAAAGTATTTTAAATTAACCACGTCTTTAATCTTCTCTTCATATCAGTTGGTTGCAGTTCTTTCACTTTGTCAGGTAACTTGTTATTAATTCTTGTAGCACAGATAGAAAGGTTTTTAAGAGTAGTAGCCAGTCGTACGTATGGTATGTCCAAATCATTACAATATCTGGTATTATATTCATGATAATCATTCCTCAGGTTATAAGTGTTGAAATTGCTTACAGCATGATTTACACTCCACAATGTACAAGTTAATAACAGTAAAATTGCCATATGTAGTTTCAGAATGCATTGCACGTGGGAGGAATTTCCTCAAAGTATTCTTGATAATTTGCGGCAGAGATTTTGTACCTATGGGAGATGCAAAGCAAAGTGGCTGACATCTGGTGGTGAACTTCTGAACCTTCGGAATGGTGATACCGACTGCAGACGCTATATTGTACAAGTGTATAGCGAAGCAATTTAAAGTCTGTAAATAAATACTAGGTGGCAAAAGTACTGTTCTCCGTTGTAAAAATTTAAAAATTTTATTAAAAATATGTTTCTACACGTATGTAAAGAGCACTGTCGATAGGTAACAACGTAAAAATATCGTTACGAGTGTTGTCGTTTTCACACATCGCAACTTCTGCCAAACTAATTGTATTCATGTTATAAACAGTATTCTCTATAACTAATTCTGTATAAGATATTTGTTTTTTGTTTTCCAATTTCCATATGTATTGTAGTAAACACGATGCTTTCATTATAAGTGGTTTATTTAGAAATAACGAGGTTAGGCCTGACCTTGCCCATTTACTGAATATTAAATTGTTGAAATGATATAGTCATAGACGTGTCTATGCAGTTGTAAACATTAAAATATATATGTACTTGGCATGCCAGTTTTACTAAAAATAATATTCAGTTTTTAAGTTTATTTTTGAAAAGTAGATTTTTTCCTACAAAAGTTACAAAAAAATTTTCCGCATGTACGTTGTGCAGAATGTTTCGTAAATATCTAGTAACGTGAAAATTACAAGCTCACGCTATTCTTTTTTTTTTACATACAGTATTAGTCTACGTGCAATAATGATAATATTAATATATGTTGTAATAACAGCATGAACTAACCTTCAACCATTTACAAACCTATGAGCATTCTGAACGGACAGTTTTTGTGCACACAAATTTTAATCAATTTTGTTGTTAGCCAAAAAGAGTATATTTTCATTTTTTCTTGTAAATTGTATTTTCGGCATAACGGAATCATTTATTGATATACACTCTCCATGTGGCTTTCTATTGCGTCACTTCTAATACACACTTCTACGAAAGGAAATTGAATATATTGAATAATTTATTGCATATTTCATATTAAATAGTTCGTTGTGATCAATATTAGTTTTATATATGTAAACAACACCTTGCATTAAATCCACACGAGCCCTTGAAAATTAAAATAAACTCGCATCTCCATTGCCACGTATATGGAAAATACATTTCTATCAACATTCCGGCTGTCTGCAAGGCGCGACGGTGCTGCTCCTAGCGTTGCTTTGCATCTCCCATATGGGTATATCATGTTGATTTCTTGTTAAATAAATACCTAGTAGATTTACACTAAAATTCCTCATTATCAATCCTCTTGTCAAAACTAAATATAATGGTTTGTGTTTTAGACTGATTCATTGAAAAACCATACACATCAAACCAGATTTGATCTTTTTTAACAATATGGTCTACACCATCACTTAAGTTCTCAATAACATCATAGCACTTTACAAAAGTACAATCATCAGCTTAGATTATTGATTTACAGAACACATTTTTGTCTAGATCATTAATCATGATTAAAAATAATAAAGGTCCCAATATGGATTTTTGGGGGACACCCAAAGAGACTGTCTTAATAGATGAAAGATAGTTGTTTACGTATACCACTTTAGAACAATACGTTAAATATGTTTTGAGAAATCTTAATTCTTTGTCTCAAATACCATAGTTTTGTAACTTTTTATTAAAAAGATCGCACAGTTCTGATAAAGCAGTAATGTTACTATTCAAACAATCCAACACAGCTTTTACCATAGACAATAGTTTAGACCATATCAAATTGTAATAAAGACTTATATTGCATCATATTGTCCTCACTATGTAACTGTGACATAGATTTCATTTCTGTAATCAAGTAGTGTTTCTTGCAATTTGAAAACCATGCTGGTGACTGAAAGTAACATTCTTATAATTAAAATAATTTTTAATGATTTTTATTATAACTTTGGAAAATGTAAATAGCGAGATAGGCTTAGAAAAACCAGGAATTACAGTTGCTTTTACACACATACTTGGAAAAATACCATGAGACAATCTAGTATTGATAATTTTCGTAATATGGGGTGGGGGGGGGGTCAAATATTTCAGCACAGGCTTTAATTACCAGTATAATGCTTGAGATTCCATCAGGTCACAAAGATTTATTAGTTTTAAGTTTCTTCGAAGACCATAGTACTCTCAGTGCAGTGATCATAGAAATAGATAAATTAATAGCCTATTAGATTCTAAAAAAAAACTTGTATGTTTGTTACAATGTTTGAAAGTTTTTTATAAATCTGTGCAAAATGCTAGCCAAAAAGATTAGCTATTTCAATTGGATTTTTAAGAACAGTGAAGTTTGGCTAGTTTCCATCTTTCATCAATTTTACATAATTTCAAAATTTTTTATAATTACGTTTAATATAATCGTTTACGTCAAGAAGCCAATTTCTTTTCTTTTATCATCTCTAATTTTACTTTTAACTAGTTTTCACTGGGCAGAGAAATTAAATAATTTTGATCATTCTTATGATATTTGTATTTTCAATATATACTATCTATTTTTAAATAATATTTTTTAGTATAGAGGAAAACAAAACAGTAAAACTTAAAAGTGAGGCTGTGTATGAGTACTTAAAATTTTGTGGATGTTGGCTATTTACAAATAGGTATATATATTCCGCGAATTCGTAAATTCACCGGTGTACACCGGGCATTCGTAAATGACTGTTTTGCTGTCAACTGGTTGAATCAATGTATCCACCGATTCAACTGACCTGAAAATCGGGTGAGTCTGGTGGATATGCATCTGAATTTCCACCGGTGAATTTTTTAACACAATCTCGCAAATGTTTGAAATAACTTAACTAATAGTGGAATGTGAGGTCAGAGAAAGCAAACGAACCACATTTTTGTGCATTGAAAATGGTTTGTATTTTAAAATAGTATGTACCTCCAGCAAAAATAAATTATTTACATTATTTGTAAATTTTGGTTATAAACTATATTTATTATAACATATAACACTAAAGTGTTCAGTTTGGTTTTATATGGCAGTATAATGTTAAATAACATGAGTAGATTCATTCCATTTCACTCGTAATGGAAATTTTTCAAAAATCCTTCAACCTGATGTTTGGTAATGTGACGCGTCTTACTGCTCAGGGCGTTGAGGTTATGTAGCGTGACATTTCTTTGTTTATCGACACATCAATTGGTGATGTTTAAGGTTGTGTAAGCCTACATGCTCCAGATAGCTCAGTTTCTGTTTAGCTAATGTAGATTAGTTTTCATACACCCATCAGTCAGGTTTTAACTTGAATAGAGAAACTCAGATTCGTCAATAGTTACATTTATTTTCACGTAAATTACACTTCACAACATACAGTACCGTTCAGTTATTGCAGTTTGTCTTAAATTTAATCAACTTTAGAGCGACGCTTAGCTACCATGATATTTCTGCTCAACTTGTATGGTTTAGGTTAGGAATATTGACGAAGAAAGAAATATATATAAATAACACTAAAGCTATTGTGTCTATCCCCGTGACACCCATCACCTCAATAATTCACTGTAGTAAAAAAAACAAGTCTATGTCCACTCTCTCTTACCCTCACCAATGCACTCGAGGCTTTCTCCCCCATCTGACCCACACACATCCTTCCTCTCGTGCCATCCCCGCACGACTGTTATTACATGACTCTTACTGCGTGACTAACACTCATGAATACTACTGCGCGACTGACCACGGGCCCGCGCTCGGCACGAACTGCCCAACTACTGCCGCACGACTCATAAATCCTGGACGGTCATGGTAGCTAAGGTATTGCTCGGCGGAGTGATACAACAGACTCCAATTCTTCCAAAAGCAGTAAAATTGCACTTAAACATATAACAAAGGATCCCAAAATAGAAGTTTATAGTTTTAACATTAACGTAATATTCTTTATCAACACAAATATAATAATTGGGGACAAAAGGTGTGCAACAGCGGAACTACTTTCGCTGCGCAATACCCTATGCAACCCCCTGAGACGGCTGACCAGCGTGCGTCAATAACCTACGTCATGAAGAAATTCCATGAAGCAAGCGATCAACCACAATGTTGGCGCCAGAAATCCTACAGCCTGGAGAAGCTTGCAACACAAGAAGTTACTCACTTTGCCAGGAAACATTTAACAAGATAGGAAAGTTGCCAAAACTCAAAAATTAAGAAAAACACAAAGAAAATTAGTAGCAACAAAAATAATTAACATTTTACTATGGTCAGTTTGAAACCAAACAAGCTAGGAAAATAAACAAACAAGTCTACTTTAAAATTCCTAACTATATTTTATATTAAAATTTTTAGAAGATATATATTAAAAAATAACATGTCTCCAATTACTAGGTTATTGAATCCTGTTGTATCATCCCGAACACATGATGAACCAATACTGAATAGGCATAAAGCCGGTTTTTAAAGATTTAAATTTAATTAAGAAAAAACATATTTTATGTAGGTTTAAATAATGTGGGGAAGTGGCTGGGCACTCCACAGTAATGGCATCAACCGGTGTACATTGGTGCTTTAACCGTTGTTGAAATCCTCTGGCGAATTTCTGAAAACGCAGATTCATACGTGTATTTTTCTTTCTTTATTTTTTTTAATTTTATTTATCTGGATGATCATACAAGAACAAAATGTTACTGATAAGTCAAATGGCTGTGAATATAGTATGTCTGTAAGTTTGTTTTGTCCAAATTTGTATGTAAGTGTGTAGAACTGTTTAGCAATATGGGTAGAGATGCACATGTGTATTCATAGGCCATGTGGTCATGTATATGTCCTATAATTTTGTGTTTATCCATAATTGTGTTTATGTACTGTGTTTGTGTTACTAACAATGTTTGTCCATAATTGTGTTTGTTTATGTACTGTGATTGTGTTACTAACAACTCCCTTCCTGTATGTACTGAAGAATATGGACACAAATAAATATGTTAATATGGGTGTTAGATGTCACTTAAAGCTAAAAATGAAATAATAATAATAATAATTGTATTATTAATAATAATTTGTAATGTTTTCCAGTATATTGGTTTAAAGAATCTAATTGGCAATTGAAATAAAGTTTTAATGAGTAACAAAGTTTAAGTGTACTGTATGTAGCCAGTATCGCTAAACTAAGCAACTTATTAAACAAGTTTCCACAGACGTATCCTTTTAATTGTTACCGTATCTGTAAAATTTAAATTTTTGGTCTGATAGGTACTGATGTAAAGCAAGATGTGTGTCTAATAAATAAATGAGAGAAACTGCCATAGTATCAATACTGGCATATAAATTTAGTTAACATTGATGTGCAATGTATGTGGTATTCTTGTACTGATGACTTAGCTAAATTATTGATGCCTAATTCCTAAATTACTTTGTAGGAAATTATTCTAAACTCCTTTGACCAAACATGTCTGAAGGAAGTGTTGCAAAGAAATGCAAGTTGGCAGGTTATGCACGTTCAAGTGCATGCAGGAAGAAAAGATGCCCCTCATCTGTTCAGAAAAGTGGAAGCTTGGCCAAAGACACAAAGATCACAGAGGGTCAATCAGAATCCAGTCCAGCTAGTTCATCTTCAGAATCTGAAAGGTACCTAAATTATTCTAGGGCATAGACTATATAAAAACTAATACTGGAATCACAATAGCATGACAGAAGTGAAGGGCACAATGCAATATTTAATTCTCACTATTGCGAACGCTAGTTTGGCTGTGTTGCGACAAATACTGGGAAAACTAGCAAAAGTCTAAACATTGGTGGATTTTTACACTCATATTTACACTTCATTCCCAAGTAACAATTTTTGGCACAACCAGCGCCCCCTCTAACCTGATGCCCGGGGTATTCTGCCCCCCCTAGATTTACCACTGCTTCTGCTCCATGACTGGTAGAAGTAGTTATCAGCAAAGACAAATTCACATTGCCTATCCCTACTCGGTAAACTTGCCAGATTTTCAGAACATTGATAAGGGATACTTAGCAGCAATATTTTTTTTTAGTTCAAAAGTGATAATTGAGAGACAGACACGCAAACTAACTACTGTGCGTAATATAAAGCCATTATATAGCAAGAACAAAATCAATATCTTTTATTTGCTTCATAAAGTAATATAACTTAAATTAAAATGTTATACACACATTTTTTAAAATCACTAATGAACGACTTGAAATGAGGCAGAGCTTCAGTCTAGTGTGGGATACAGTTCTTACCTCCATGGCTACCGCAAACAAACATAATCTTCATACAGTCATTTGGCTTCACTTGTCCAGGATGATATGTACATAAAGAAAATTAATTATTTATTTGGAATTTGCCGCTTTTTCGGGTAAACATTGATGTTATGCATTTGCGTATCTAGAAATGAAACAAATAATTTTTAGACTTGTGTGCACAACATTTTTGATTTCTGCCATCACCAACTAACAAATCAGCATGTTTGTAAACACGCTTTGTTTCGCACAGTATTCTCCCCCTGTGGTGTGACGTCAGAGGGCGTGTATCTCAAATCGTCCATTTGTGATTGAAGTTGCAGCACAAGTATCATATTTACAACTTTTCTTTGCGTTTGTCAAGAAATTTCATAGAGCATTGTGCAGCTGCGCTGCCACATACAGATAAAGTAAACATTCTACTATACAATATTAAATACAGAATTATTAATGTCCTGTATGATGGCAATACAGGACTCTGATCTTTGGTCTTGAATGTGGGAATTCCCGTATAATATGGGACATCTGGCAAGTCTACCACTGGGTGATGGTGAAAAAACTTTTGCCTCTCTTTGTTGTTGGCGTTACAAACAAAATATGAAGTTTATTTCCAAGTTGGTTTGTTTATTTACATTGATGAAGTTTACAGCCACACTTCCATCACATGTTTTACACTTTAATTATAATCCGAGATGACACCGTTAAGTTCTGAAAAACAGTTTGCACAATAATGTGTTGTGACTGAAAAATTTACAAAGGCGTGAACAATTTCACCTCTGGTGCCCCTAATGGCATCCTGCATCCAAAAATACTTAAATAGTCTTTCCTGAGTTAGGTTGAAGGAATTTCATAAAAATTTATAAACGTTCCAACCATGAGCGTTGCAGGTGCAGACTACCCACCAGGCATTATTATATGTATATTGGTATTTTACACATTACAGTTTCTTCAGACATTCATAGTTATTTCTTTCGTGGGCTTGCAAGTGTACTTCATTACTATTTTTGGATTTTTGGGGATGCAGTGGTGTAGTGGTCTGAAGACTTTTACAAAGGCTTTCTGAATTCAATGTCCATTGAGGTTGTTCACAATTTTTGTAAGGGCATTGGTGTTCCCTCCACACTCAGTCCCTGGGTCTAGGTGACTAGCACCCTGGGTAGGTTAACCCCTCCAATCCCCCCAACAAATGTTATGTTTTTATGTTCTGTTCTGATTGTTATATTAATGACAGATGAGATAATTCCTCTCTCTTATCTTTAATACATTGCTAGTTGTGTTGAGCAGTCAGAGTGACAATAAACGAGCATGCATGAAATAAATAAAATGACAAAGTTTGTAGTTTTGTATTTAGTTGGTGTTTTTATTTAATGTAGGAAAAAAATTATCTTGTAGCGAGTTGTGCCCCACGCCCTCCCCTTCCTAACTGCCGCCCTGGGCAATTGTCCAGTTTGCTCAGTTATAACATGAGGCCTGTGACCGCACTTGCATTTATCTCACCATTGCTCCATAATTACCTCATATCATCCTCTGTTCAAGACCTCAGTTTAAATGCCGACCAGGGCACCATCTGCGTGGAGCTGTTGCATGTTTAAGGCTCAGAAGAAAAAAGAGTGATAGTGGCTACACTGATGTGTGCACCTAGTGCCCTGTCACTCTTATATGAAGGGTGCTAACTGTGCACACTATTCTGTTGTATTGTTGGATCTATGGGACTTTTGAATGGTGGAAAGTCTGTGCCAACATTCATTGTTGAACCCTCACTTAGTTTTATATCAGTCTGATGAGTATATTTTGTGATACAGTTGTATGGAAAGGCAATTTTTTTTAGCCATGTTGGATGTTTTGGACATTTCCAGTGCATGTGATTTTTCAAAGTCCTTTTCTGGATTTAGTATGTTTGCTTATAGGTACATTGTAAACGTGTATAATAGCTTTCAAAATAAATATGGATTTATAACCTGCTGTAATGTAGTTTGACAGCTGTGTGGGTAGGCTCCTTATGTGTAATCTGGCAATCAACCTGCATTGATGAGAGATGTTACACAAGTTGTGTGCAGGGACCTGGATGTGATGGAACATTGGCTGCCAGCAGTGAAACATGTCAGTTCACTCCACTGGAAGAGCAGGTGTTGCAGTTGAAGAAGCAACACCAGGGTTTGGTGCTCATGATACAGAATGCTTACATGTATACATTCTTTGGAGAAGATGCCGAAGTAAGAACTGTAAATAAATAAAATAAATATGCTACTTTAAATATATTTTCTTCAGTTTATGTAGAACCAATTAAAATTTAATTTCTTTTTATATATCCTGTTTTTTTTATTTTTTTCCCATAATTCTAGATTTTGATAGTTGTGTTGGCAGTTCTATTTATGTTTTTTTTTTTGCTGTTTTCAATCTTGCTTTTCCACCTAGCCCTCCTAATTTTAATAGATAACATATTCAAGTTTTTTCTTAAAAAAACACTTGAAATTGGTATTTGTAAATGTAATATGCCTGTATTTTATTTTAACACTCAGTATCTGCACTTGGTCAAAAATGTTATGTTCTTACTTACAGATTGCAGCAAATGTGTTGAAAGTTTCTTCGTATTGGTCTCAAAACTTTTTAGTGGCTGTTGTGCCAGTAACTAGGCTTAGTGTTCATGTTCATCGCCTCGTTCAAGCAGGTAATGAACAACTCCATCTTTGTATCATTGACTGTATGCTGCGTTTTATCACATCATTCAATAGTTGTTTTAATGAGCTTAGTTGTGTTAGTTGATACATTATAATTTGTATGTATCACCAATTCCTGATTATTGTTTAGAATGATTCTACTACAGGCTAGAAATAAAATATGTTTTCTTATGGGTAGGGTCGGATTTACCTACCACATGGTCTACTAGGCCTGGGCCTAGAGCGCAACTCTCCTAGGGGCGCACTTTTAGCAAGGAGAAAATGTCAAGAATTTCCCATCACTGCTTTTATAGGTGCCAATATGGTGACCAGTAAAATTTAAATGGTCGGACTTGTATGTGTATTTAATGAAAAAAAAATTTTCTTAACTTTAATTTTCAAGTAACTGCATTAGAGGTAACGAAAATAATCATATCATAATTATTTTTGTTTTTATGCATAGCGAGATGAAATAATAGAGTAATTTTAATGTGGTGTTGGAAATGGGCAAGGACCCGAGTTGGTAAGGAAGTATGTAAAAGTGAGAAAAGTGAGGCTGTGGTGGCACTGAAGAGTCACGGGCCTAGGATGCCTAGATGCATAAATATGGCGCTGCTTATGAGCGAGTTTGGCACAGAGAATAATTCTGCCACTAGTTGTGCTGCAATCACTAATGTACCTAATAAAATATGAAACCGTAGTAAAATTAATTTTACAAGGTGTGGTTTTTGTTTACAATTTTAACAATGAAAGATTTTTGGTCAGTTTACCCTCTTACCGATACCAGTGCTCAAGCGGCATAGATTTTCTTTGTGCCAAATTTTTAACATTGATCTTTCCAACATGCAGTAGAATTAACCGTATTGTTTAAGGTATCTCATTGTGGAATTGTGTGCAGGGATTTGGGAAATATAAATTTATTCATAATTTATTTTTTAATGTGTGAGTGATTAGTTAGGTATACTATTCAAATAACGTTACAGGTGTCCATTGCCATTACGGGTGTTCTAATATCTCGTATGCTTATTTAATTGAGACTAAAAATAGCAAAGTTATTTTCAGATGTGAACATTCTACTGCAAACTATTTAGAAAGGTATTGGCACATAAAGAACACCTTAAAATTTTAATGTCATGCTATAAGTGATAGTGCAATACTGACCGTAGCTATTAGCAAGAAGACTATCCACCAGTTTGTGATTTGGGCCTAGATGCTATGATGAGGCATGTGCCTGAAGCACCCTTACAATTTTTGTGCTCCTTGGCCTAGGTATGCCAAAACATGTCCACCTTAAGATTTCCTGCAGGGCTTAACATTGATAAATTATTGCATGTGCAAAGCATGTATGTATTGAGCATAGACACGAGTAAATGGACAAATGAGTTAACACTAATGGGAATAAATTGATTTTGTCTGTTATAATGTAAATGCAGAATTTTTATGGTAAGTATTATGAAAGCTAATACTAACTGAATTTGTTTTTAGGTTACAAAGTTGGTGTAGTAAACCAAACAGGAACATGCAACACAAAACAACGAAATGATAAACATGGCATATTTGAACGTCAACTTATCAGTGTGTACTCAAAGGCAACACTTGTGGGTGATGATATCCTTTTATGTTTGATGTTAGTGATGGAAGTTATATCAATTTGTGATGGAAACATTGTAGTCATATTTATATTTTGATTTGTTGACTGTCTGTAAACAATAATGTTGTCCAATTTCTATAGCTGCTTATGTTAGAGTAAAAATTGTGATGAATTCTGGTCACTGTTTGATTAGCGGATTTAAAGTTGTGCATGTAATTTTTTTGTAATGGTTACATACAGAATGTTGTCGTGCAGCCATTAACTAGTGTGATTCTCATCTTTCTACATATTTAGGGTATACAGGTGTTTTGTCCAGTTAGAATACAATATTTTAAGTGTTTGGTTAGTGAATTTTGGGCTACAGTAAAGCTGTATTCACAACCACACTTTACATACACATGCACATCACATATATAAGATTTTTTGTATTAGATTCACACCACCATAGACTCTAGTTGTGCTCAAAATTTGTGTTTGTTGATGGCAAAATTTTGGCAGTAAATTATAGCACATTTACAGTTTTGGAACAAGACAAAATAATTCATATCTAAGAGGCGAAATTTTTTTTGAAAACTTTACTAAAGTTGAAGTCGTACGTTCTCATGACAACTTAAAGCTGGATTCACAACCACCTCTTAGCGTATGCACGTAAGGAGTAGAACTTTATTACCTTGGTCACGTACGTACTGTGACGTGCATTGCACGTAGCGCATACTCAGTATTATATTTCATATAGTAATATCAATTTTTTATAGTAATACATAATTAATAATTTTTTTTGCTAATCAAATGTGAGGATGTATACGGCAGGATCCAACATATTAAATGGAGATGCGGGTAAAAAAATTAACATTAAAATGTTATTCAAAATTTAAATTAACTGTAAAGCAAAAAAAAGCAATACATTTTACATGTAAAATTTGTGATTTATATCGTATTTGGACTCTTTGTAAAGAGAATTTAGTTTCAAACAATTTTTCTAAGTAACTTTTTCTTGTATTTTGCATCATTTGGATTTGGAAATTTTCAAGTAGGCTCTCAGCTCGTCGCCTCTGGGATGTGATTCATCTGGCAGGCAGGTTAGAGTTCAGACGCTTGGAGGCGTGTACAGAGACGTGTCGGAATGCGGCTTGGTCAGCGAGCACTTGGTCTATCTTCATGGGTGGTAGGGCAGTGGGCAACCAAACTCTGGAAAGGTGATGCTCCACGACAGTTTGACGATGCAGCATGTCCCCAATTAATGAAAATAATGAATATTTTGCTATTATTGTGTCCGCCCAGAAAAGTCAGTTGTGATCAATCGGAGCTAGTAAACGGATGTAAAGAGATGGCTGGTTAAGTCGTGGTTAGTTGGAGCTTGCAAATAGTCACTGTCTAGCGGAGCTTGTGGACGGTCGCCTGGAGATGGCCGGCTAAGTAATCAGTTGGGGCGCCATGGAGGGTGAGACTGGACGTGTTAGGTGCTGGAGAGAGGCTCTGAAGCCTAAAGGGTGGATTCGCCAGTAGAAAGTGCTATAGAGTTGTGTTTTTGTACCAAGTTGTAGGTGCTAGTAACAGCACAGCATAACAGGTGTAGATAAAACTCTTTCGGGATTTCTCGAGTGCAAGCAGCAAGTCACAGTATTTAGTTAGATCCGAATGATGTAATCCTGGGCAAGCACTTGCGACATTAACAACCATGAAATTTTGGCATCATATCGGAATGTATAGTCACTAGTGTCAATTGTAAAGTTCTTCTGATGAGGGATCAATAAAAAATAAAGGCAGATATTGTTTTTTTCTTATTTATTCTTTGCTAATTAACACCACTGCTATCCGGGCATCAGAATCATCATCACTACTACAACAAAAACAAATAAAAGTTCTGTGGTAGTTATCTTCATCACTCGTCCTTAAAACAATTGCTGCCACTAGTGTCGTTCCCCTGCATCATTTAACAACGATAGAGTTGAAGAAACACCCCCCTCCCCCTTACTGTACGTACACTACATGATGAGGTATCAATGCTTCCATGCACACTATATAAATGTACTGTTTTTACTTTTGTGCGTACAGTGGAACCTCTTTAATACAAAACTTGCTAATACAAACTTCTCATTAGTAATTAATATGTAGTGTTTTTTCTCCTTGGAACGAGATGAGAAATATAGGTAATATCAACTTTAACTCTCCACAAAAATTATCTTTACTCATAAATCAATGTAACCCCAAGTTCAGTGGTTAAACAAAAAAATATATATATATTTACAGAATTTCTTGCTTTTTTGTAAACACTTGATAATTAGAGACATGCAAAATTCGTGTTATTTTCTGACAGCTTACTAAATCCCAAGTGACTATAGGTTAGTTTGACGTCTCCCACTGGCCGATATTGTCGTGACTTGCTGCTGAGAATGCTTACACGGCAGAGAGGCCAATCTCCGTAAAGACGTAATATGTAAATGACAACACATACAAGTTTGTGGCCAAATGAAAGCAGATTATTCTCTGTCATGTATAGGAAAGTGAAATTTAGTCTGCTACCAAATGATAACGCAAATTTTGCATGTCTCTACTGATAATACAAAGCTCATTATTGCAAACTACACAAATTTAAATCCCTTCAGGTTTGTATTAAAGAGGTTTGACTGTATTTATGTACAGTAAATGTTGGTTGTGAATCCAGCTTATGACTTATGACAACATGACGTTAAGCAAAAATGAGTCTAAATGAGGCAGATTTACCTAAACTTTTGAATTAGTACTGATCAGATGTACGTACCAATTGTTTTGTAAAACAGGTATGTGAATGTTTTCTGTCGCATGTTAGTTGATTAGTGTATTAAAACTAATTTTTTTAAAAATAATTTTTAGTATGGTTTCAATCTTCAAACAACTGTAAATGAATCAGTGACCAATGTTAATTAAATTACAGTGTTAAATTACATACAACATAATGGAAAACCAACTGTAAGTTAGAAATTACTGCATTTATTAAGTACATAAATGCAAATTTCGATTTGGTGTGAATATTTGAGAAACAAAATGTGTGGCTCGTGAGTAGTTAAAATTAAAAGTACACTATTTTCTTGACTCAGTAATACATATTAATCCTCTTATGTCATCAGAACTACCTTTGGCAGAAGGTGGTGTGGCAAACTACATACTTTGCATTGCAGAGAAGTCTACCACTGCTGAAGATAAGTTGCATACAGTGCAGTTTGGAATGGTGGTAGGTGTAGGTGATATGAATATGAACTTGTGTGTGTTAATATTTATGCTATTTTTTATTTTTGCAATGTACAGTGAGTCCTCACGTAATGCATACTCACACATTTGTTATTGCGCACATTACTGTTTGTAGCCTTTCAATTTTTATAGTGCTCAATGATTTGTTATTGCACTTTCCTCAGTTCCACAACTTTTGTTGCTATGTAGGAACTGTGTTAACTTCTTTTTGAAACTGTATGTAAACTTTAGTCCATCTGTCTATCTACTTTACTTTTATACTGGTATGTGCATGCACTTTTTATTTCTATAATTAGTAATCTACAACAAACTGTATTGTTTACATTTGTACTACTTATCATGGCTGAAGCCTGATAGGACTCCGAAGACTGTCAAACTATGTCAAGTGTGTTTGTCAGTCCACGTGCTGAGCCTGCAATCAATATGCTTCCTTCAGTAACATAGGAGTGTTCTAAATTAGTCACCCTGCGCTGTTACAGCTGAATGCCTAGTTTGTTATCGTTTTTAGCAGTGCACATTCTGTAACTGTACTGTGTATTATTAGGTGTACTAATTGGTTATGTTGTGTTGACATACATTTTTCTTTTTACATAAGTTTTCACAGTTTATCATCTAATACCTGGAAATAAGGTGAAACCATCCTTAAAAATTAGTGAAAAACACTCTTAAGGTGAATATAAATGTTCTACATCAGTTAGATTCGGGTCAATAGTTATTGAATATGTAGTGCGGACATTAATATACCCTGATCTACAACGAAAACCAAAAGCAAAAATTCTGCTAGATTTAAAGAAATGATAAAATCTGGGATGCCATTGACTGCAAATAAAGTGGCCTGCATTAGATGTTCTACTCTAGAGGCCTTAAAGAAGCTGCTTGTTCTCTGGATGGAAGACCATAACCATCGGAATTCACCAGTGAATCTAGCTATTGTTTAGAGCAAGGCATTGGCATTGTACAAATCTCTGCAAGGAGAGTTCGTGGGGCAAACAGTTCGTCAGTCGTGCATGTTGTGTTCCAGGGGTGCCACCCTGTAATTTTTTTTTATATTTGCTTGATGCTGCTATCTTAAGTCAAGGTTGCAACTCTCAACATACCAGGAGCAGAGTACTACTGGCCTTGGCATGTTTATGTGCATAATTTCGATGATGTGCTTTTGTCACCCTGGCTTAACCTCATTGCTCAGAAAGAGCAGAGATAACACTCAATTAAAAATAATAACCCTTTGTCTGACATAATTCCTAATTCACTGTCTTTAAAGGAAGACTCATGTGTATTTCCTGTGTTCTAACAAGTTGTGTGTATTGATTGAAACCTAAGTATGTAAAGCTTACTAAACCAGCATTGTTGCTAAAACTAATTAAATATTGAGTGTAATTAATAACGGTGAGCCATGAGTCAATTTCACTATTGATAGCTTAACACAACTATGGTCGGGTGCAAGAGTAAAAGAATAATAAGAGGCATAATTATGTTTAAATATAACGTTATTTAAGTTATAGTATGTATACAAAAAAAGTATAAGAGAGTACTAAGTTCCACATAAGTATTTAAATGTACTAATAGTGTTTGGACTCATGTGAATCAGCATGTGGTTTTATGGAATTCATTTAAGTAACATTTTTGTGTAAAATCATTGTAACTTCATTTATTTAAATTTTCTTGATTTGCGATCAAGGATACTAAGGTATGGGGATTAGTGGCCAGACTGGCACCTTAGCAGAGGAGGACAATGAGCATACATGCCAACTGTCATGATTTAGGTGTGAGGCTCATGATTTTATGATATCTTTCACACCCGTATGAATTTAAATGAAATCCTCACGATTATTTGCGAGTTCTGTCACTTGTATGGTTTTTTGTGTGCGTGAATTGATAGATAGATTGTTAATCGCAGATATCTATTTTAGCTCATTGGCATCTCGTCAGGGTAAGCAAGGCAAGCAGTGCTTGCCCAGGCATCTTCCTGACAATTCTGTGATTATAATAAATATTTACTTGCAACCTTGTCTCTACTAGAAGCTAACTATGACTCGTGCAGATAGGTGTATCTTTTACGAATTCCGCTTGGATTACAATTACAACACTATCAATTGGAAGATAAGAACTCGTAAACAACCAAAGCAAGCTGTTGAAAAGCGCTTGCAATATCGCTTCTAGTGGATAGAGTTGCAGCGATAGTATTCTGCTGAATGAAGGTGTTGGAGGGGTGGCCGGGCGGAAGGAACACACGAGGGGATTGGCTACGTAATGCTGTGTTAGAAGCTACGATTGCAGTGCTTTCTCGCTGAAGTGTTCTGAATATAGCCAAACCTAGCAGAATTGCCACTTTAGTGGTTTTGTTACCAGTTATTGCGTGCGATTTCAGATAATCTACTACCGGTCCAGTTTTGTAACTTATACGTTGGTTAAACAGGGAGGCGAAGACAGTTTAAACTGATACTAGTAAATTGGAAATTTTCTTTTCTATTGATAAGATAGGTCTTCGTGATTATTCCAGTGCCATTAGTGGTTTTCTTTAAACTTCAGCTGGCAACACTGGTCGCCGCTCACCGGCAGTTGATTTTTACAAGCGACACGAATTGGATATATTGGCAAGTTTCCGCGCTGCACGGTAATGCTGCGAAGTGAATATTATCGTTTATTATTTAATTGGGTTACTGTGCATTGAAATTTATCATTATTAGCTGCGCTTTCTATACTAGGAATTAAAAATAGTCTTACGAGACTAAAAACCATTAATGAAACAGAATCTTGTGAACGCAAGTGTTGTGTACATGGATTACGTGTTAAAACTTCTCCAGCTGTGTTCTTACATTTCAGCAACGATGTGACCACATCAGAGAAGGTAAGCCGACACCCGAAATTTGCGTAATTTATCATATTTGTAATCTTATTTAAAATTTATCTTTATTCGAATTTTTTATAAACATTGCAGAATTAATTTCTATAAGTTAATGGTGTTTTGTGCTCTGTTCTCATAAACATATCTAAACTATCCTTGTGAGATTGATTGTTGACAGTAATTTTTATGTATGCTACTTTTACAATGAAACATTTTGGAAACCCAGTTGCCGAAGGAGGCCTAAAGGCTACGTTACAATTGATGTAGCACAGGCACAGGCACACATCAAACGTGTACATATAAATCTCTTAAGCTACATTTATCGCCGCACACGGACAGATGTTCGGAAGGTCTCCACGAAGTGTGATGGAAATGATGTATGGTATATTATTTTTTGTGTGTTTGCAGCACTAGTAAATATAATTGTTTACTTTGTACATTTGTTTTTGTAATCAATGATCTCCCAAATTAATAATTCGTAAATTTTGCAAAACGCCACGCTTGTTTGCATAAACTAAACACGTGGGTAGAAACCTTATACAACTATAGTCAGATTCATTCCAAACTAATCGATAACCAAGCTCCACATGAACTCGGCAGTATCCTCATTTTGATTGTCAGCGCACACGCACAGGCAACATAATAATTTGACTTTTTACCAAACTTTCTGTGCACCAATCCTATGCTGTTTTTTCTGTGCGCGCATTGTAGCGTGTGGCATTTGGAAACTGTGTGTATGCTATATTTTGTGTTAAATCAATTGTACCTTTACTTATACTACAACTAACTTTGAAAATATGCAATTTTGCAGAGTTAGTATTACTAAAGCTTTATTGGCAACTTGGATTCCAGAGCTTTTCTTTGTAAAAATACATTGTTCAACAGTGTTGTGGGCAGGATATTAACGAAGGCTTTATGAGAGTGATGATTATAATAACGCGCGTGCCTCAAGATCGGCCACATCACCAGCCGTTATTTCCTAACGGCAATGCGCCATTCTGTAGATATTAACATGACAATCTGACCGACTCCCTGGCTGGCTCCTTGGTTTTATTTTAAGATATCAGGTATCCCGACATATTGTCATATTGCCTTCACGCATCCTGATAAAGAACCTTTGACGCGACACGTGATACCATAACAGCCGCCATACAAGCCATTACGGTACGATTTCCGTTATGTCAGTAGGTTGCTAAACTGGCTGCCAAGCTTACTGCCACGGAAAATGCTTTTTAGTCGGTTTTATTATTTCTCTCTTTCTCTAGGTTTAATGGGGTTTTCAGTATTCCATTACAATATTTTGAGTTTTAAGCCTTCCCCAGCCCCCTTTTCTTTCCCTTTTTTAAACGCTAAAATCCTGGTAGTCGCAAATATGATTAGTAGCTTGCCTTTCAAATCAGGTCACGCATCGCCACTGTTTTAGCTTTATTACTCTTGCGAAGGAATCAATTGTTCTCATTGCAGTTGGCGTTGCCTGTGCATTGAGATGTGCTTTTCTCATCGTCATTGTGGTATCAATACAAACAAGTTCCATGTTTTGATATTAATATGTCAACTTCGACTTGCGTACTCCATTGTTTTTGGTGTTTGAAGGTTTCATTCTTCTGTTGTCTGGTATTATTTCTTATGCAGTGTTTTCCGCGATATTGATGAAATTAGGTTATTTGGTGAATTTTCTATTGTGTGTTTATACGGCTTACGATGTCTGAACAGACTACTAGTAAGAAACATTACAAAACATTTGACCAGGGCTGTTTAGAAGTATTTCCACATACCATCGCTTCATGGAAATGTAACAGCTTTATGCTTAGTTCCACGTGGCGTGATTTTGCGCATACAGGACGAAACTATGTGTTTAAGCATTCGTAAAGTAAAAAACATCTTGATAATGCAAAGTGCATTGAATCATGCAAGAAACTGAGTTTTGTATATGATGCTGGTGATAATTGCGTTACTCGTGCTGAATGTTTGTTCACTTCATTCATTGTGGACACAATTTACCATTGACTTGTGCTGTCCATACCAGTAAATTGTTTAGGAGAATGTTTCCTGACAGCGAAACTGCAAAAAAGTACAGCTGCGGAAGAAACAAAACTACTGCCGTTGTGGGTGTAATGTTTCTTTCATGTAGGTTCAGGGTAAATACAATTTTTGTTTATGTGAAGCTTACCACTTTTTCTGACATTATATAATATTTACAACTTAATGAATGTGTATAGTTATGTGGAAAAGTTTCTGTGTGAAGTAAGGTTCTATGTGAACAAAACTGAAATCCTCTGTGAAGTGATTATTAGGGACTGGAAAATTTCGCGAATTCAATGACCTGTATGCTAGAATCCATTATACTATGCATACTCAAGCCCCGACTATTAGTCAACTAGCTACTACTCAATGGGACAGCAGACAATGAACGAATAGACGGCGCTTGAGTATGCATAGTATAATGGATTCTAGCATGCAGGTCATTGAATTCGCGAAATTTTCCAGTCCCTAGTGATTATGCATGCGTACCTGTTTCTACTTTAAAAAATGGTTGGTGGCCTATTAATTAAACCTACACAAATGAAATCTTTTGATGAGGGAACAATGGCTACTCAATGTGTTGGTAATTAGGCCTACTGTAGCTAAAATTTTTGTGATTGGTTGTACTTTTATTAAATAGGCTACTGTATAGTTAATGTGTGTTTGAAAATTTGCGTTTTCTGGGATCTGTGAGAACCTCACAGAAGCTAAAGAATAGGAATTGCAATAGGGCCGCTGCCAGGGAGCTGCATTATGGGGATATATTCCCCTACATCCTGAAAATATATAAAATTTTAAGCTTAAAAAGTATTAAAAAAAAAGTATTTTACCTTCTGTATATAGTATTTTTAGATGCGAAAACTACTTAATTTGCACAATTTTGCACCTTCAAATCCAAATTTTTCTGGAAGAGGACCCCTGGATCCCCCCCCCCCCCCTCCATTTTACTAGCCTGTAGTAGGTGTATTTCTTCTCAAAAACCTCAAGAATTTTCAACATTCAAGGTTGGCAGGTATGAATGAGCAAAGGATGGTGGGTATTTTTCTAGAGAAGTGACATTGCACAAGTGTTGGAGGCGACTAACATTCCACAGGAAGCGAGCACCAAATATTTATATTTAAATTTTGTTATTTATTATAATTTTTAACATGTCATTAAAATTGTGAGTCTAATTGGTAATTTTCTGGAACTTATAACAATCTGAACATCATTAGTCTTGCACCCAAAATAAATAGTTGCTCTACCGAGAACATTCCCGGAAGTACTCAATTTTTGTTCCTGTGAATCCAAGGCTGAGAACCCCGTTTGGACAGCGCCTCTGCCACAGATGACTAGGCCTCGGCCTTTTTCTTGTGTTAGCTTCTTTCGGTGAAACATCGTGCTGCTGTAGCTGTGAAAACGAGCAGGTATGTAAGGAGATGTAGCTCGGGCAGGTTGTGGCACACGGCCACGTGAACATTATTGATGTTAAGTTCAAGTCTTTACTTTTGTTTATGGAATGTTCTAGGCAGACGAACACGCGGCTCACCGGTAATAGTTGTTTTAAATTCCAAGTTTTTGTCTCCGCCAAGGGGCAGATGAAATTGATGAGAGATAAAAGGTACTTGAAGTGAAACAATGTGCAATGAAATGAAGGTACCAGAAAAGAAACTGCGTATGGATTCCTTTAGTTTAAGCATAACGACTCCCTTGCATGATACCCAAGTGTGTGAAGCCCAAGATAAGTGTGTGATTCCGCTAGCTAAGCCATATGTGTGACACTGGTATCACTACAGTGTCGAGGATGGTTTGATTGCTTTGTAAGATGTCGGATCATGGTTGGCACAGTGGCTAGAGCACTTCCCTCTTACGTAGGTGATCCGTATTCGATTCTCGTCGGGGTTAGTACCTGGAGGTTAACATTTGTGAATCTTGCCGGACGATCATGCTGATCGGAAAGTTTTCTCCGGGATCTCCTGTATCCTCCACCTCTCTATTGCGAACGCGGCTTCATACTCACATAATGTCACCCCTCACAAGTACTAAATATGTAGGTGTTAAGTGCTGACCAAAATCTCGTCACTTATTCAGGGGACATCACAATTTACAGACAACATAAAAATTACCGGTGACACAGCAAGTTCAGATTCTGATGCAGCAGCAAGTTTTGTTCCTGATCTAGAGAAAATTATTGAAGGAGGAAACTTTACGGTGAAGCAGTTGTTCAATGCAGACGAAATGGGCCACTTTGGTAAATGCCTGCCTACTCAGACCTACATCACAAGAAGAGAAAACTGCACCTGGTTTTAAAAGGCTAAAGATTGCCTCACCATCCAGGCTGGTGATAATGTTTTGGAGGACTGCAAACTAATGCCACTGGTAATGCACGTAACCCACTAACATTTAAAGGGCATGCTAAAGAATACCTTCCTGTTATTTACAAAGCTAACTTGAAGGCTTGGATTACAGGTGTGATGTTCAATGAATGGCTGACACTTTATGCCATTCCTGTGTGTACAGGCTACTGCGCAAAGGAGAACCAGGACTTCAAAATTCTTCTTCTTATTGACGATACTCGGTTGCATCCCATCACAGCCAGTCTAGTTCACAAAAATGTAACAGTTATGTTCATGCCTAAAAACACCACTGCTTTGATTCAGCCGATTGACCAACTGCTTTCAAATCATACTATGTACCTACACCATACATTCTGCTAACTCCTGGATAAGTCAATATCGATTTTACGACGGTAGCGATTTTACGAATGCGATGAGAGGAACAGTGAGTATTTGTAAAATCAGGGGTCTAGTGTATGTACATTTTTTTGTATCCTTCATATTATGTTAAATAAACATTATATAGTTGGTACAAACTGAGGCTCGAAAATTCTGTCATTATTTTTTACATTCCTAACTCAGAACAGTCCAGAATTTGTACACACCTAAAGTCCAGACCACATAGAGAATACGCCTATGACACGGTAAGCCGAAATATGTTTGCATTTCTTTCAGAGATTAATTTTTGCTTGTTTAGGACTAGTTAAATTTTGCAATGTTTGACTACTGTACTGTAAGCCTACATTTCGTCTTGCGAACACTTAATGTAATGAGAGTGTGTGTTGCGCACGCATGTGCGTTTATGTGAGAGTGAGTGGTGTGTGTTGGGTTGTGTATGTGCATGTGCATGCATGTACAACATTACTCCCTTCCCATTATGTCTTGAGAATATCCATAACTGTGTACTGTGTACAAGTTCTTTCATGTTGATTCCAAAAGTCAACCAATTTACACATTTGTTGCTGACAGTTGATTTTTATTTTCATCCTGTCTCCTTGGAGCCTTATTTTGTGGCTTCTGTCAGGTTCTATGAGTTTTTCACATGGCTTCCTCATGCCTTCTCATTATGCGGGCATCATAATTACGTCACATTTTCTCTGTTCTGAACTGTGGATTACTTATATAGATCTGTGCCACATTTAGTAAAAATAACAGCACCCTTGTACAACTTACGCTAATGTACCATTATATAATTTAAGGTTTCCGAATAAGTGGTTGATGATCCAAGCTAATTGTTCTTTAAAAGTTTTTGTAGGTTTTGCAAGTGATTGCGGTACAGTATACACATACAGTCCAGTTGTGTAGATTATTGTCATGGAAGCAAATAGTTTTTTAACAATGTTGCATTGTTAAAATAATTAATTATAAAATTTTTATATAGACTTACACACTCAGTCACTCACTCACTCTAGTAGCTGGTTAAGTTGGCATCTGAGTTCCCTAGTGCTGTTATCAGGTGGGGAGTGCGAGGAGAAACTGATATCCTATTATCTGGGGCCACCTGCCAGGTTGATATTAGCAGGGCAGAAAACATATGGCGTGTGTCTTTATATACTACCTGAGTAGAACATATTTGTGAGTTGCAGAAATTGTGCTCGGGAATATATATATCTTTCAGGATAGTCGAAAACTATTATCTAAAGCTGTATCGTTTTATTATTGCCCTGTCAAATAAACCTTAGGTTTCGACAAATCATTTAGTGTACCCAGATTAATTGAAATGTTAAATTAGTAACTAGCGAAAACCATGCGGGATTTTGTTTTTAGAAATAGAGTTACATAGTAAAAACAATTTCACCCTAATAATTTTGTGATGTAGAATAGGCTACTATTGGGTTTTAGTGTATAACTCTCAAAAAATTGTAGAAATAAATTATTGTGACTTTAAAGACCCATTCAAATTGAAGTTTATATGAGCTCCTTAGGTTTTCTTTGCATTAACTTTATGACATAAATATCGCTCGATCTTAGTTATGTTGACGTTGGAGTTAGATTTCACGTAAGTTGTTTAGGGCCTACAGGACTATTAATTATTATATAGACTGATGAGTTGAGGTATGTGATGGTACAGTGGACATTTACGTGAAGTAACCTGCAAGGGTTATGTATGTTTTTGCAGTCATATGACCAGGATGCTATAGCACCAGATGTTAGCCAGATTGTGATTAAATGAATGTGAACAGTTATTTTGGTTCACTATTGGGATGTAAGCTAACTTTACTTGTTTCACTTTTATAAATGATTCTAGTTGAAATTTTACTCTACCCAGGCTAACAGAGTAGGGCGCTAAGTCACGTGTCTCCCATTGTAAACCACAATATTTAACAGTGTTATTATTCACACTGCAGAAAACATTTCTCTCCTTGGCATATTATTTTCAGCAAGAAAATGTTTGCAATGTAGATTATAAGAGTACACAATTTTGAATCAGTGTGTACTTGAGTGCTGTCAGTAAAGTGCCTGTTTTCTTCCCAATTCCTTGTCAAGAGTAAGGTGAGCTGTTACACTGTATCTGTAGCTTTTGCATGCTGTCCTAAAGGTGCAGTTTCAGTTGCGTCTTAAGGTATAACAATATGGGTTAAACATTTATTCTAATTGCGGAGTGTTGTTGCATCTGTATTTGCTTGCATACAGCAAGTGAAATTACTGTTACGAAGGCGGCTTCATAAGTGGTATAGATAAATTGTGCAATGTGTAGAAAAGTTTATAAATTTAAAGGAAAAGCTAATAGACTTTGCAAAAATTTTTTTCTGTTGAGTACTGTGAGTTTGTATGTGTATAGTGTAAATATGCAAACTGTGAGCACTAGCACATATTGTAAATTTTTACATAGACTACAGAAAATTATTTAGGTCAATGTCTTGTCAACAGTACAGCTGCTGAAAATGTCTACTTGCCAAGTAATTTGGGGTGAGTTAAAATGTTCAATTTTTTCTCACATGACATATGTACATTTATTTTTAAAATTAACTTGTTGCTGAAAGTGCTATTTAGCAATAAACAAGCTATTTGGCAATAAACAAGCTTTAGTATAATTAGTGACGAGCCATCACTATTGTCGAGCACATGAAGTTTGAATGGATTTTGTTACAAACTATCTCCATGCAATGGTCATGAATCCATATGACTCCTGATTGTTTCTGGTGCCTTGTAAAGGTAGTGCAAGGCCATATGACCACCAGAAACATCAGAACAAAAAGAGTACCACATGCTAGCTACTTGACGGGAATATTTAATTTGATTGTTCGTGAGTGTGTAACTAAACTCAATACATAAAACTAACGTGGAAATTTTGGCAAGAATTACTGTATTGACAGTATACTGAATAACATTTTTTAAGTATTTGTTCCACAATTTTTTAATTAGTTCTTCAGTGTTTACATTGTGTATTCCATTTGTCACAATTTTTTTTAAATGTACAGGAATTTTATATTTTTAAGAAAATTATTGGTGATAGTTGTACACATGTTTACAGTATTATTTCAAGTTGCTAATGCTGCTCTTAGTCTTTTGTAATTTCCTTGTTATTAACTTGCTTGAAATTCTAAGATTTTGTATAACATGCATCATGACGTTTCTATCTGTCTGTAATGGTGCCTGTAGGCTTTTGATCCAGCCACTGGTGAAGCTGTTTGTGATGAATTTTCTGATGGGCCAAATCGTTGTGAACTGGATAAGAGATTGGAACACATACAGCCAGTAGAAGTTATAGTGTCGGATGATATATCAGAAAATACAGAAAGATTGTTGAACTATAGGTATGCTGAATTCAGAATACGAGAATTTTTTTCTATGTAGTGAGTAGGTATAAAATATTAGTTGGTATGCACATAGTAAGTAAAGAGTTCTGATGATTTTTTTTTAATTTCCCGTATTCCAAGTCCTGAAGCATCAGATTCATGCCTAGCTATGTTTTTGTCATCTTTGGTAGATGCTAGTGCACTGGAGTTTACAATTTGCTGGTAGTGGACTGAAGAATCAATTTCTAGTTTGCCAAATTCTCTTGAGTTTAAATTTGAGTGAACTAGCTTTGTAAAATATTATTTTTATATAGTTTTTAACAGGTTTTATGTTTTTCCTTGTACAGTAGAACACTCTTATAGTGTTCCCACTTATAATAACGTTTTTCTGGTTATAATGCTACCTTCATTTGGTCCCTAAAATTGCTTTAAAATAGGAAACTACCTTCTTATAATGTTTTCCCATTTATAATGTAAACATTTTTTGGGTCCCTTGAGAAACATTACATCAGGGTTCTACTGTACATACTTACATTTGCAATGTTCTGTCACTCAAACTAACAGAGACAAGTTTAACAATCAAGTACTTAATTTACGAGTATTAAGTTACTAGCTATATACAGTAATTCCAGTAATTCAGAACCTTTTATAATCCGGGGACTGCGTTTGTTTTGTAATTCATATATTATTTCCATCAATTAAAATTTTTCTGGCCTTTGCTAGAGTAAACATTGCTATATATTTCATTATTATAAAAAGTGAATGTTTGAGGCAGCATTAAAATATATTTATTAATATCTGATTTGATTTGAAATTTATTAAAGGGGGTTGCCTACTTAACATTTAAATTGCATTGCAGCATTTTTAAAGATAGTGTCTTTTTTCTGGAAAAAAATATGAAATTTCCAACTATGTTTACCTGTAAAAAGAAAATACATTCCAGATCAGGGAATGGTACCTTCATAACAGTGGATCAAACGTTAATAACAGGACACAAATTAAATTACAATAGAGGTGTTTATTGAATTTTGCTTAATGGTTATGTTTAATAAAATTAAAGGGTTACTGCTTAATGTCATATTCAGGAGAGTCTCCAAAGGAAGGCTTGTTCAATGTCTTGTGCATAAGAGGGATGTGATGCGTGATGCTTGTGCCAGTGTCACCTTTTTTGCTCGCTTGTTCTTGGCCTTCATTGTATGTGTAGATAAAAGCTCCAAGTAGGTGGCATCCTAAGTGCTCTCCCTACCATTAACCATGTATACTGGTATTTACTTACTTATATTTGTGTATTTACAAATCTAAACTTTGATTGCACTTGTTCTTGTCCATAACATTTATGCAGTTGGGAACATGCAATATTTTTTCCACGAAGATTTTTTAATTAATTTCAGTAACGTTTTTAAATAATAATCATCACAATTTACTTTTAGTTTCTATGCTTTGTTTACAGGTGTAATCAGCAAAAAATATAATATTAAAAAAACTCATCAAAATACTCTTAATTCTGTATGGCTCTCCCTGTAATATTACTAGGTGAAACTGTGGCTCGCTTGCTACTAGCTGTCTATAGCAGTCATGCTAAGTACCATAGGAAGTTCAGGTTATCTCTATGCTGGCAGAAAATATAAGCCCTTCACATCGTACATAAAGGTTAATGTTACTGATGTTTTCCTAAAAACATTTGGAAAGTTGTTTTTCCTGTCTTGAAATTTAAAAAAATCGCAAACTATGTGTCAAAGCTATTTAGCGGAACTACAAGGTTTTATCACAATTGGGTTTTCACTGCTACGAAGATAATTTCAACAAGATAAGTTTTATAAATTGTACACTTATTGAGTTAAATGAAGAAATTTAAATTCTAATATCAATGCTTTATACACATGATACTTTGTCTTTGTGCCATATGTGTGCACATACAATGCATAAAATATTACATTTTTTGTACAGCAAAGAAACATCTGAACAGTACTGTAAGATAGAACAGAATGTATGTCTGTGCACAGCTAACTGTGTAGGGATGCCACTGATCTCATGCAGTATGCAATTGCAATAATGTTACTGACCTGTCACTCGCACTGTGCAAAACGTGGACTTTAAAAATTTTATGCATGTAAAATTTTTCTGTGAAATACCGAATCTAAAAAGATTAATACTGTTTTTACATGTCTATAAATTTTGTGTAAAAGTCGTGACGAGGCTCGCACATCCTCTCTGGTGTTGTTGTAGTTAGTGAAGTTACTGAAGTTGCCCTAGGATAGCTGAGCAGTTAATGTTGGTTACAAATTTTTGCTACACCCCCTGTACATCAGGTAAGATTTGTCAAAGTAACAGCGTAAAGTGTTGTACCCATGTTAAACTATTGTAGAATCCTTTTAAGAAAGATAACGAAAATATGTTCAAGGTTCAATTTATTACTAAACATCCTTCATCTCCTCAAATTCACTTGCTCCTAAAGTTCTTGTAGGACAATGCCTCATACCTTACAACATGTTTGCCACAGGAGATAGCTATGATTAAACCTCATCTGAGGTTACCAATAATTGAACCTGAATGGTAAACATTTATACAACATGAACTCAATGCCTTTGGCTTGCTTCCACTTTCAAACATTTTAGATACTGTGATAAAGAAAAATGTTCAAAGAAAAGTTTGTTTTATGTAACACATTATTCACACCATGGCTTTTTCCCCAGTCTCTCTATGCCTGCCCACTCTAGTCATCTCTGCAGGACTACTTATCCAAAAGCTAACATGGTAGGTAATGTACCTGTTGTGTGGAGTGTGTGATATATCGGAAACCACATTACTTGAAACTCCACAAATAAATATTTAGAAAATGTTACTTAAAGGTAAATTTGTACATTCCACATCTAAATAATAAGCATAACACAGAGAACAAATACAAATACGGTATGTATTGTGATTAGGAACAAAAATTGCCACCAGATGGGAAAATTGCCAGTTTCCCATGGCCAGACCACCCATCTCGTGATAACTCAACGGAAGCTGACCACAGTACACAGAATCTGTTCCCCAGATCCACTCCTCTTGCTCAACACATTTATTTGTAGGTGACTGATAACCCAGAACAGAATTACTCACCCCTGATGGGAAACGTGCTCATAACCAAAATATCTTAAATCCTAAAAATGAGGCAAAAAAAGTTATTCAAATCAAGTGTATAAATCTTTACTCTGGTCAATATGAAACCAAACCACTATATAAACTCCTAAAAGACAATAACAGAACCGAAGTTGTATTGATTGTAAGCCATATGACCACGCTTGGAAAAATTTAGTTTGATATTAGTAGGTTGGCATATTTAGGATTGCCAAATTACGGGAAATTGTGAACCTAACAATTAACATTTTGTGAACCCTCCTGGTACTCTTATTCTGACATTTTTTTAATGTTTGTCTTTTCTATTTTAGGCTTGTGTGTGAAAAAGAGTCACAGAATACACAAAAATGTGAAACAATCAGAGAGCATACAAATCTGCAATCTTGTCAAACATTTTTTTAATTTTAGAAGTGCCTTGTGTAAGACAACATGAAAACGGATCTCCGAATCAAATTTGACTTTTATAGGGATTCTTCAAACTTGTATTAGTTTATTTGATACTGAAGAAATTTAGTGTGAGCCTCAAGACATAAATCACATCACACCTAATGTTCTCTCAGGTGGGATTTGATGAAAAACTATTAATAAGGCTCTGAAAGTATTGGAACCATCGCTATGTATACGTGGATTTATATGAAATATACATTTTGTTGCACAATTCACAATTAAAATACATAATACCAAACAAATTATATGCCGAAAAATTTCCAACACAAATCTTGCAGTTGCAAATTGTTTTGCATCTCCTAAATAAATTTACTGACAAGTTGAGCAACATAAACTATTTTGCAAATTGTTCAATATTTAATGTTTACATTATTTACTGCTTCCATTATTGTAGCATGCCAGTTTGTAAACATGTTTGTTGTTAGCTAAGCTATCTGTGTAATGCTACTGTAATGTTTTCAGGCATACCTTGTTAGACAAGCTTCCTTCATCAATGTTCTCTTCAGAAACTTCATTCTCTGAGTTGATATCATCCTCTAGCAGTAATGTTGAAGACTCTGCTGCTTTCCAGACCTGGAGCAACTTTAGCCCAGTAACACTTTCCTGTGCTGTTGTGTTATTGCAGCATCTGAAGAAATTTGGTTTGCAGGCTGCTTTAAAGTTGAGCAGGTAAAAGAAAATAAAAGGAATGATTGACTTAAAAATTCACAAAAATTTATGTGTTAGGAAAATTTAATGGAAAATTATTTCAGTTATTACTCTAACATGTACTGCCAGGTAAATTTGTTGGCTACCCAGAATCTTAGTTTTTTCTTTTGCAGGGGCAAATATTTTTTTTTCAACAAAATATGCTAGTACAGATTTTGTTAAGCCTGTTTTTAACTTGGTTACAATTTGAATGTAAACAAAAGCTGATTCTTTGTAATAGCCTTCAAAATGTTAATGTGGTGGTTGTACAGAATATTATATACATATACTTTTTAAGTTAAGTCTTTGCAGAATATTCTTTGCAGTATTGTGTTTGTGCTGCTGGCTATTAAAATTACTGTACAACACCAAGAAAAGCAAGAATACACTTGCAGCTTAGTATAACGTGCAGAATAACTGTATGGCCCCAGTATAAGCGGCAGTAACCATAGCTACATGCCACAGCACTGAGAGGAAAATATTTTGAATGTTCGTCTTGGGTCTGTCCATTCATGCTGCTTCAGAGCATGTCTGTAGTTAAACTGATGTGGCCCTTGCTGTCCTGTGGCATGGCAGTCATCCAACTATTGATTTTACTTATCTCCTCGGTGATAGCTGGTAGACATGGGCATGGCTTGGTTTTCATAGAAGAACCATCAGACAAAATAAGCCACATGCAATCATACCTTGCCATTGATTGGTCATAATACCAAAATTGACCATATTTTACCCATATACATAATTAGGAGTTGTGTGTTACAACCTATCAAAACTAAAATGAAAACCAAACTGGTTGTATAGTTTCGGGCATTGCTGCTCCAGGGAAGGAAGTGCTACTGTTAACAGTGTTGCTATGTTAACGAGATTGAGCTAGAAATGTTTAATATGTGCGGAAAGTTCCATGGATAATACTGTACAGAACCTCAAGCTAGCCCTGAGTATGAGGATTAACCACCAGTTCCAACACCTCTGTGATGTAATAGTCAGTCATTGTACCAGTTATGCAGACTAAGCACAAGTAAAATGTAAATTCAGTGGCTCTCCATACCACAATGCAAGGTGCTGAGCTGGTAAAATGGTGCATAAAAGAAAGGACTTATGTAGGTGTGTGACGAGGTGCTGTCAATAATGTGGGTTACCATCGTGCTGCTGCAAGTAAAAGTGAACTTCATTGGCATCATTGCAACTGCAGGCAACTTTGGTGAACAGTCGGTGACAACTGAAGCAATGGGTATCTGGACAAGGTACGCTGATCATGCAGACAGTTACAATACAAATTAGTATGTACATAAGTGAACTGCTTAATGAAGGTGTTTGCTATGGCTGTATTACTCCGTAATCACCATGTGCACCAGATGTCAAGTCTCACGCTTCATGGTTCAATGGGTCTGTTGGTTTGCTGCAAATTTCTCAGCCTATCCCTCCTTGACTTCTGATCTCATATACCCTTCATTGTGGTACCATTTCTTCCACAATAAGATTTAGTTTTACAGTAAGTCCTGTGGAGAGTAAAATAAGCAGCATTTGAAATAGCAGCAAACATTTTGACGGTGTTCAGCGTAAAACACGTATATAACAGTATACTTGGCTTAGGTTACGTGTCATTAAAGTAAAATATTAATTTCTTTTGGTTTATGGTTCTGTGACAGAAGTTGTTATGATTACATAGTAATTGCATTTTAGTTTTTTAGTCTCTGTGTAGTTGTCAGGCATTTTATTGTTATTAAATTGTAACTGTGTTGCAGTTTTCGAAGATTTACTATCCAAGAACAATACTTGCAGATGGATGGATCTACATTACGCAACCTGGAGATTTTATCTAGCAAAGCATTCACGCACAAAGGCAGCCTGTGCTGGGTTTTAGATCATACAAGTACCAAATTTGGCAGCAGGTAAATTTGACTGTATACATGAATTGAATTTTTTAGATTTTATCTATCTGAACTGCTTGATATCGAGAGAGGTGGTGAAAGGGTAACAGGTTGGACTCTTATTTGGGACAACCTGGGTATGATCTTAATTTCAGTTTTTTGTAGTTTCCCAAAATTACTCCAGGCAAATACTATAATGGTTCCTTGAAAAATGTCGTGACTGATTCCTGTCCCAATTCTTGTTATTATTCAACATATTCCTCAAATTATTTTCTATTTGCTGTAGTGAGCTGAAAATATAATATAATTACTGTAATCTCTTGGTTTAACAACTCTCAAGGGACTGAAAGAAATCATCCTTAAACTGAAGGAGTTTTTAAACTGAATGATAAAAGTATATATGTTGGGACTTTAGATGAGACCAAAAAATACAGTTGTTAAAGTGAAAGAATTGTTAAACTGGAAGACCTTAAACTGAGAGATCACTCAGTAGTTTCTACCATACATTGATACTGTTTAAGTGCTTTTGTATTGACTACATGTTTCAAATGCCAATAAATTCTTCAAAATTTTTTCTCATTTATACATGCTTGTGATGTGTAATTGTTATAACTGTTCAGATTTTTCATTGCATGTATTTGAAAAATGTCAAAAAAGTAAAAATTAAAATACAGTATGAATTTTTTTGCTTTATTTCTTTTAGGCTCTTAAGAGAATGGGTATCAATGCCGCTTAGAGATTTACAAAAAATACAAGAACGACAGGAATCTGTGCAAGAACTTATGGATTGCACATCAGACTTTGTTGATCACTTGCAGAAAGTTCTGGCTGATCTTCCTGATCTTGAGAGAGGGCTGACAGCCATTTTAAATTTCAAGGTGGGTAACAATATTCATAACATGCATTCTTTTCAGGTTTATGATCTTTGTGTGTTGTACTGTGAATGAATTTTTGTTCCAGTGCAGTCCGTGGGGTGTGTGTGTGGTTCTGGAGTCACTGAACACTATTCACAATAAACTGCAGTCCTTACTAACCTACTTTGGTTCTCAGGTTCTGTCTAAATTTTTAAAGAAACTTGTTGAAGATACATTTCAGCAGCTGATGACTGTGAATTCATTTTTAAGAAACATAAACAAAGATACAGCAAGGTATGAGGTAATTATAATGCTTAAAAAATTATTTTTATTTTGTTCTACAACAAAAACTATTTTTGAATTTCATAATCTTTGACAAAATTCCATAAAGTTCAAGCTACAATTATTTCCTTAAATTAAATTTTTTTGTGTAAGTGTTGTAACAAAAAATATTAATGTTACAGTGATATATTGTATTCATTGTCAGAAATTAAAATGAAATATAAGATTATGCATTTACCATAAACGGCAACATTCGCGTACACACAGAGACAAATATCTGTTGAAAGTTGTTTAAAAAAATATTTTTTTGTATGAAATGTATTTTGCACCGGGTTTTCCCTCTAGCTGGGAACTGCCACCCTGGTGCCTCTGCAGTCGCAGACTCTTTGGATCCAGGTATCGTCTTTCGAAGAATGGAACTCCTAATACGGTTGTTCTCCTTGACCTCCTGTTGGAGGCGCCTCACCCACTGGACACCCCACACGAATTAAATCAGTGCCTATTCCAGGAATGTCGGTGGGGCAGTAGGATAGACTATTAGGAAGCACATGAAGATGGATGATACTGCAAGACCTAACCCCACGCTTTCTGGGTCCCTGCGGCGACAGGGGCATCCAGCCACCCTGCACGGGGCGTGCGCCACACAAGACAAGCGTGGAACATGGACCGACCACTGCACACACGACTAAGCGTGCTTCCACTCTTCACCGTTGTCCGACAGCATCTGACCAGGTCCTCCTCCTAACTGTGAGTCGTCCCCTCATACAGAAAGTCCGAAAACCATGCCACACTAGGCAGGCATGGGACCTCGCCCGACCACCGTGCACTGGGCTAGACATGCCTCCATGCCCCCGAAGCCCAACAGTGCTGGAACGATGTGTCTCCGGGCTTCGTACACCAAGGATCCGACATACGTCCCCTCCCCGCAATGCCCTAGATCAGTGGTGGCCAACTTTGTTGATTTCAGGAGCCACATAGCACTTCAAAATACATTTGAGGACCAAACCACGCATTAACATTATTTTTTACAACTTTACAGAATATGAAAAAGAACAGTTTTGAACTGTTCTATATGTTCTGTTTATGGTGTATATTTTACCCGGGCCGTACAAAACTGTGCTGCGGGCCAGATCTGGCCCGCGGGCTGCCAGTTGGCCATCACTTCTTTAGATGACTTGTCCCCCGTGAGATGATGGGCTTCATGAAAAGGGGAGGGTGTTCGGGATAGTTGGTTTCACTACAACTTCTGGAATGACAAACACCGTTCCAGATCACCTTTGTTTATTCTGGCAGACATGAGTTCCCCCCACCCCTCGTCCGACTGTCAGAACTGAGTGCCTAACACTTGACCCTTGATTGGCCCCTATTCCTAAAACTCCAAAGAGCTCCCTATTGTTGCATAACAAGATCCTTTCTGTTCCCCAGAAGCTATCCCTTTCCATCGAGGTTCCAAGCTTTCAACTGTGCAGAAATGTACCCGGACCTCCTTACTCCTACTACTACGTAACACGCTGACTTGTCACACTCCAAAGCTGATCCTGCTAGTCCTGGGAGGTGTTATCTCAACCTGGTGGTAGCGATAAAAGTCCTGTGCAGGTGCTTATTTACCTGCTCGAGAGGGCGAAGTAGGGGATGAATGGGTGAGTGCCTGGCCACGCCCGCCAGCGCGTGCTGATGCACATTTTGCTGTCTCCCTCCTCAACTCAACCCTCCGTCTGGGCTCGCCGGCCCAGGAGCGAAGGAGTGGAAGGACTGCTGTCTCAGTGCACACACACTAGGCCAGGCCACCTGCCTTCACCTCACAGGCACCCTCCTACATTCCAGTGTGCTGTAATACACGTGTTTTAAGTACGGTAATGCGGACTCAAATCACTCAGGTGCTGGGGCAGGGGAAATTTCCCAAACAAATTCCCATGTTTCGCCGTACTGGGCCGCTACATGTTTGAATTTACTAGGCTAGTATTGTTAATGTGAGTGTGATTTTGAGTTAAAGTATTGGAAATCTGTGTTATTGTGGTGTTCAGCATTATGTGTCGCAGAGCCAACTTTATTAATACGTTTCCTTGTTATCAATTAGAAAGTTTGCTTATGGTTCTGCACAGCTAAGAATGGGAAAGTAAATACTGTATATCAGCTCTGTTAGCACTTCTGATTCACAGAACTATATTTATTCCTTGAGTGAGCATTACTACCATCTCTTAATGTTGCTATTAAAATAGTATAGTAAATTTATCTAGTAGAAACAATGTTCAGTAGTTTAACGATATGCTTGAAGTTTGTGATTATTGAAAATAATTTCATTTATTTATTATTACAGTAATCACGTGAAATACAATTTTAATTTAAGTTTCTATTTCACGTTGGCAGCATTTATCATTTAAATTTTTTGTTTATTTAATTTACTCTTGAATGTTGTACGGTCTTGGTAGGAGATTGTCACACGAACATATAGACAGCACAATAACCAACAGACTTCATACAACATCAAATAAACAGATTTATATGATTTGAGTACAAATAAACAAAAAGGGCAAAAGACTACAATAGATTTCAGTTAGTCAGAGCAATTTGATGGGGTGGTTTGTCTGCAGGCGCAGCATCAAAGCAAAGCAGTTGTAGATCCCCGAGAAAAACAAGCAGCCAATGGTAACGTCTGCCATTTTTCCCACTAACCATGATTGCTGTGGTGGGAGACAAGTTTTCTGATTTGTTATACTGTTGCAGAACCTTCCAGTGCATGTACTGGTACAAGTGGCTTAAATATTACTAGTACATATATTGAAATTTTACAAGATGGGGTGGTTTTGGTAATACATATGTTTAGTGCATAACATGAATGGTGTGCCTCACCAGCCATGTTTTCCTTTTTTTTTTCTTTTCAATTTTTATGTTTGCTGGACCCCAGTGTTAGTCTAATACCGACAACAAAGCCAGCCCACGCATAAGAGCCCCCAACTCACCAAGGCAGCAACCAGTCACTTTGGTTTAATTTGATATTGTGTGAAGTGAAGTCCCGCATTTCATTAGTTGCCCGGTCAAAGTGGTGAGCCTGTCCGGCCTTCTTAGTGCAAGTGCATCGTTTGTTTGCCGAGATTTCATCATTTTAATTAAATAGTTTCTTTATTTGTTATTCAGCTATAATTTCTAACATCAAGATCTGTGGAAGAACTTTAGTACTGCGAGGCTATGGAATGCCATCCTGAAGCAAGAAGCTATCAATTTTAAAACAAATTCATTTGTAAATATTCAATAATTATTGCGGTGGGCTACGTATGGCTAGTGTTAGGTAAATTTTCATAATTAATAATTTATTAATATTGATCAGTCAATCTTGTCGTAGAGAGTTCTGACTACCGTAGTCTCTTTTTGTTCAGCTATGTATTTCATGAATTTTATCTAATTAACTTGTTGATGTAATTTAAAGGCCTTAGGGCGTATTTCACATTTTCAGTTTTGTGTAAGTTTGGTCTTTGTGGATGGCCTCAGGTGTGTGACAGGTTGATGCCTGAGGAGTACGTGAGGTTGGACAAAGGGCCTTGAATTCTGGGAATCACCCGTTATGAAATTTCTGGTGATGACCGCAGTGTATCACTCCGGCAGTGGCACATGTAATATATTGTTTAATTTTATGTCAACGTGTTCTTTTTAACGCAGTCTAGAAATTTATGTATTAAGTATAAATTGCCAGGAGTCGTACAGTTTGAATTGAGAGTTCTGAGCAGCTCGTGTAGAGCATAGTAATTAAAAGAGTTCTGAAGGGATATGTGCACTGGGTTGGAGGCTATGGCACCCCTGGTCAACCGTGCATGCCCTGGGCTCTCCCCAGTTCTGCTTTACCCACTGTGAGATGAAGACATGTCGGGACTGCGCTCGCGAGATAAGGGGTTCGCCCACATGTCTGGGTGCACCACGTGATGGTGAGGGCCATGTGCTTAGACTGTATTAGCTTCTTCTTTTTTTATATATATATATATATATCTATTCACCGCTTGATAGCAGTTACTGTATTTTATTTTAGTGGCGCGGTAACTTTGGTACGAGTTTGCCGAGGCGTTTGGGCGTGATGTGCGCGGGCTTGGGGGGAACTCTTTTATTTGTAACTCTTGCAAATGGCCTGAATTTCAATAATTTGTTTTAGTAGCCCACTGGCGGAGCATGTGCCTTTGTTTGTAATGCCAAGTAATTTTGCGCCTTAGTAAATGTGCCATTCATATGAAATCTGACTTTATTTAATTTCCATGCTCTTGCATGCCTTCGTAACCCACGACATACCCTGAGATGAGAGTTCTCTCTCTGCCACATGTGATGCCTTGGTAGTTTGAAGAGACAGCATGAAAACAGTTTTTCTTTGGTAGTTTGGGGCTTAAGTCCCACGACAATAGATTTTCAACTATTATTTGTGTTTCTGAAGTTTGTGGCTTAACAGTAAGCTGATGGCCCTAAACACCCATTGATAGTTAGTATAGGTGGTTCGGAATAGGGTGAGCATGCAAAATTGCTCTGGTTAATTTATCTATATTATCTGCCAGTTTATATTATTCCACTGCATGTAAACATAAATATTACCACATCCTTTTATTTACATAGCCTTGTACAATGTTTACATATACATTACTGCTCCGAAAAAATGTTGCCTACAATGTCTATTCAGTAAACACACTGGTGTTGAATAGTATCTATATTCAGTAGTAGTGATGGTTTGAGTTCGATTCAAGAAACAATCAATTCCATCAAGTCCACTGGAATCAATTCACTACAGTTTGTGGAATCAAAATTGAATCAAATCCATAGTTTTGGATTCAAAATGACAGATTCTGAAAAAATCTCAGAGTATATTTTTAGTCTCACAGGTACAGTAGAACCTTGGTTTTACGAATCCTCACAGTGCTTGAGGATGACCTCGCAAAATCGCTGCTTCATAAAATCAAGTACTTGTAAAATGGGGATTAGGCATCACAGTTCCTGTGAATGACCTTTCAAAATTGCCACTTCATTAAATCCAGTACTTTTAAAATGGTGATTAGACCTCACAGTGCCTGATAATGACCTCGCCAAATTGCTGCTTCTTAAAATCCAGTACTTGCAAATTTGGAGTTAGGCATTGTGGTTCCCAAGAATGACCTCGAGTACAGTATTGGTGACTCATAAAATCAGGGTTCTGCTGTTCTGATTTACATGAATGGGTGTGAATACTAAATGGCAAACTGTTTGTTATTTTTAACTGTATCACAGATAATATAGCCCACAAAAATTTAATTCTTATCACCATTGGCAATAGTGAACGTTAATTGTAACCTTGTTCGGCAATAATTATATTGGTTTACACAATCATGTTGCATTGAATTCAGTTTTTACTACCTCTTTATTTTCTTCTACAGTGCAATTTAGACATGTTAAACAACTGGTGCCATATTGGATTTGTCAATCCATTCCATGGAACTACATTGAAACAGTGCTGTCATCTTGGATTTTTCATTTAAACAAAGAGAACAGTTAGAAAAGTTGGTACATGTACTCATACATCTGGATTTTGAATTTCCTTTAACCTAAGCTGAGTTTTGTTGTTGTGCACGTGTTAAGTTGATATATTTAATTTACTGACTTGCTGTGATGATGTAGTTTGTTAAAAAACTTTTTACATTGCCATAAAATTGGAATTGACGAATTGATTCCCAATTTTAGAGAAATAGTAAATACAGTAACATATTTTCTTAATGCGTGAAACAGAAAAAAAAAAAAATTCTGTTTCGTATTCAAGATACAAAGACTCCATCGTAAAGCATAACAATTTACAGAATACCAGTGACTTCACATCATTTGTCAATGATATTCATAAACAGTCATTTCTTTGAGTGTGTTACAATAAACCATGTTGATCACACAATGGACAAACACATTCAACTATTCTGCCCAGCGAAGCTAACCCTGATGCCACTTTTCAGAGCAATTTTGAACTTAATCTGTAGCACGGAGCACTAGAGGTAATATGCAGACAGTTAAACGTTCAGCAACCTGGTTGTGTCACTTTGTGTTGGTGCTAAGTGAAATTATACAGTCCGTAGGTATGTTTTGAGGTTTATTAAATACGGAGAGATCAATTTTGTTTTATTTTATTTAGGTAATGTATTTAAATAAAAAAATGCACAGAACTACATTAGGTAATTCACTGCCAACCATGCAAGAAGTAAGCAACTATCATCAATGTTGAATTATATGCATTAACGACTAGTAATTTTTTTCAGAGATTAAATTTTTAGTGCTCACTTTATCCCAATCTACCTATAAAGGAGGAACCAATAGCCTAGACTTATCAGGAGCAGGAAAGAAAGTGACAATGACCTCTGTTAAGTAACTATCCCATCAATGAGTAAAGTGATTTTAAAAACCTGTGGGGAAAACCAAAATTAGAATTTCCAGTCTGGGAATTGAATCCTGGTATTCTGAATTGAAGTCTATGCCATCTTGTGTGGTTCATGACACTTGAGTCTCTCTCATCTTGTGCATAGTTCAGACCTGTAATGGTCTGTACCTGGCTTTTAACAAGACTTACATCAAAGGTGCTTAGAGCACACTATAGTTATGGAGACTTACAGCCTTTTTGTGCATTATTATTAATTTTAAATCCATTAACTTCTTGAAACTATTGGAGACTAGTGAATGTGTTCTTTTATGATGTACATATTGGTATAACATTATTTTTAGCTTTGTCTGTATGACAATTTCTGTAAACAAAATTACATTTTGAATGTTGTATGCAACAATAATCTCATATTTTGTAATTCAGCATTTATGTGTGTTTATAACGAGTGATCTAGTATAGCTGTCTTTTTGGCTGTGAAATAATATCAGGAGTTATATGAAGATGCTATAGGATATGGTTTCAGGGAAAAGAAACAGAAATACTCTTGAAAACTATACCAGACTGACAATATCTTTCATGCTTGCAATGAAAGTGATGTGGATCAGTTTTTGCATGCCATACTTTGTGTCATGGAGTGACGGTACCTGCAAGTGTGTAGGTAGTTGTACATACAGTTTTGCTTGCAGATCTGGAGATAAAAGGAACCTTCTTGTAGACTATTCAAGTTTCCCGTGCTTGGTGGAACACCTGTCTCGTATGTCAGTAATCACTCACAAACTTGATGCCTTAAGGTTGGCAATTGGAGACAGTTTACAAATAGAAAACTTCCAATACACATCTGTGAGTGGACAGGAGTATCTCATAGAAGTTAAAATGGATCATAATGTTCCCACTGATTGGAGGATTATTTCACAGTGAGTTCAGTAGTGATCTTCCTATCTTTTTTCTGTTCCTGTTTGTTATTTTGTATCCCTGCATATGTCAAGCAAAGTATGGCTAGAGTCCTCTTTGGGGGTTGAGAAGTTGATAGTACGGTATATTGAGCTGCACAACAAATTATTATACCACCAGCATACCTTGTGCAGATGCATAGGAACTGTTTACGAGTCTATAGTTTCATAATAAAATTTCTGAAGAGGATCTTTTTATGCAGACAGTTTCACGTTTCTCCACTTTATTTTAATTATTTCTTGTTAATACTGTTGCTATAGCTATTTCTGTCATAACATATACTTTAAAATACGGTAATAGGTACTAGCACCAAGACTAGACTCTAATTTATTATGCTTTTCATTTATACTGTGTTAGTATTTATATTGCATGAAAAGACTTGGTCAAAAATAATTGGCATTGTATTATAGTTTTTAGGTTTTTTTTTTTTAACTTTTTTTTTTGGGTTATGAAATTTTAGCTGTTTTGTTATTGAATTGGTTCAGTCTGTCGACAGGAACAACTTATCAAGTACTGCTTTAGTATCATCATGTTAATGTGAATTTTCTACCCTTGAATCATCTGTAGACATGTAATTTTTGCTTGACTTATGGATAGTATGGACTATCTGATTATTGTTATAAACACATATTTTGGGAAAATATGCTGAAGTAGGCTACCAGTCTTATAATCTTAGGAATAAAACACACATCCTCAAGCACTCAAAATCTGGTGCTCACAGATTGATAACATGCATAAAAGTAGGCTGACAAATAGTTTGTTCCAAAGCGAAAACAATGTTTTACTCAACCAGCTTCCTTAGGCAGTGAGTAAGTATACACTTGCCCATGAGATATATATCTAGACACACAGTGCGACTATCACAAATAAATGCAGTAGATGCTATACAGAAACCAGCACAATGGATAACCTTGTTTTAAGTCGGGTATATAGTTACTGTTTAAACCTATACTCTTCAAGTGTTAACCAGTAAGGCAACCACAAAACTTACAGTTTTGCATATTTTAGGTCCTGTTAATTGACTTAAACTACATGTAGTGTGTGAACATCTGGAAATTATTGGCTGCTGTATGGTTGCTAACATTAATATCTATGCTAGTTTGGTCATACTGCCAAAGTGTTATAAGAACATTGAACGTAACATTTCTGGAATTCATAATCAGCATGATAAGAGTCTTGAGCATGCCCTTAGTCCCTAAGGTTTGAGTAATTCAAGGGCACATTGTCCCTATTAAAACACCGTTAAAATTGTGCAGCCTCCCAAAAAAATGAAACTGTTTAACTATAAAAAATGTTCTTAGAAGTGTATAGTAGTCTTGAATAAATCCTAGATACAGTAATGCATATTATTTACAGTTTTAACTGTCCAATATGTACCAAATGGTGGATGTTAAGTTTTTACTCCGAATATAAAACTGCATAGTTTTGTTATTTTAAATTGTACACATTTTCCTTTTTTTTATTTGTTTGCAGGACAAAAACTCATATCCGCTACCGTGCACCAGAGGTGGATAGCTTATTATCAGAATTGTGTCATCTTCAAGAACTTATCCTCCCTGATAGCCAGGCAGCATGGGTTTTGTTCCTGGAGTCTTTAAACAAGTATTATTTTCATTATAAAACTGCTGTCAGAAACCTAGCAACTATTGATGTGCTGTTTTCATTTGCTAAGGCTGCTAGAAGCAATGACTACTGTCGGTAAGTGTTTTTTTATTTCACACTATAATTGTTTTGTTTTTTCTGCTTATTATTTTGTTTTCTTGTAGAAACATGTTCAGCCAATTGATTGTAATTTGTTGACTGCAATATTCACTCTTTCCACAATAATCCTAGGGTGAGTTATAACCTAGGTTATGATAGATGATTGCAATTGTGCATTGCCAAGTTTAGTGACATATAACATTTTACCTTTCTTCTTTACATGTCTGTAACCCCTAGAATACCTACAGGTGATGCCTGCCACCCTACTTTTAAGTTCTGCCTTGATTGCTATTGGTGTGCCACGGTTCTTTGCCTCTGACCACCAGCCCTGCTCAGCTTACTGTTTGGGTCACACTGCAGGCAGCATGTGACTTCCTGCTAGCACTCTGCTGCACTTATATATTGCTTGCTGGTGGGAAGGAAATCAGAGTGTCAAGGGAATCAATCCTCTGGCCTTTACGTGCATCACAACTATCCATATAGCACAACAGCTTACTGCTTCTCCCAGCGTTGTTGCCTTATCTTGTCTGACGAGTGATCTTAGGACCTCGGTGCTTCTCGTTTCAAAACACAATGTTGGAGGGATGATATTGACCATAATTTGGTAAATACCTCTCATTCCAAAGGATTTTTACTTATTCACAGCCATGTGTATATAAAAATGAAACATTTTATTGACAGCACACTCACTATGGTTTGGTGGCTAAGCCAATGTCTTTAGTTGGTGAGTAGTAATATATTGCAGTATGTATAAGCTATCAGTGAAGCTAGCAGCTGGAAGATGAACTAAAATGTGACAAGATGTTTGAGTTAATTAAGATATACGTATCTATGTTTTTTGGGCAGGTACTGTATCTTTTCTGAGGCCTGGAAATAGCCTAGATTTTAAAATGATTAGTTTGTTAGTTCCCAGTCTTGTAATATTGCACTGTTGTTGGAGGTAGCAGAGGTGGTTGATGTATGTTAAATATGTGGTTTTATTGTATAGCAAAATATTTAAACATTTTCGTAACTAATTGTTTGCAGGCCGTCTTTTGTGGATATCACTGATGACTCTGTAATATATATTGAGGACGGGCGACATCCTATCATGGCAGTGTCATCTTCGATAGATTTTGTGGCTAACAATACCAATTTGAAGGTAAGTATTTTACAATTATGCTAGAAGGACTTATTTTTGTGATATTAAAGTTAAAGGTAAAGACTTTTTTTTTTCTTCAATTTTAGTACTGTGTATCTTGGAAATGGAATTGTAGAAACTGTTTTTAAATAGTTTTGCTTACAAGTGCAATCTGTGTAATTTTCTCTGTTGGATAAGTACAGTGCAGAAGAAAAAAAGTTAATTAAGTTTTGTGGTCAGTTTTTGATACTAAACTGTCAACATTTTTTAATCATCAGTTTTTATTCTTTAATCCTTCCATCTTGTCAAGTGTTGTGTTATTTGTGTTTCAGTAATTATTATTTTCTTCACCTAAGTATTTGATATTATTACTTGTATTTCAAAACTTTTGGTTTTCTTTAAGACTGATATGTTTTTTTTTTTTTTTGCCAATTATATAGGTTTTCAGTAAGCTAACACAGAGATGTTTTTTTATCTTAGCAGTAATTTATGGTACTGGTTTTGTTCTTATTACACACAGAGACAGTGTTTGTAACACTTTCGAGATGTTTTGAGAATTTTGATTTAAAAATATTGTTTGGAATACTGTTACTGTATAAGAAAGTTGTAAGCAATCCATTTCTAAAATTGTATGCTTCTCATTTTCCCCCTTTGTTATGAACTTGAAAGGTTGGAGTATGGTAATAATATTCTTGGATTTAAGTACTACCATACAGTATTATATTATACTATCAACCAACAGTTCGTAACCTCGTTAATAAAAAAAATTTCTTTTGTGGCAATAAAGTGGCCTTGAGATAGCTGAATACTGTTGCTTAATTTTAATTGCAGCTAACAAAATGTCTAGCCTTGCCCCTTGCCGTACCAAACTGTGCTAAACAGTAATGTGCTTCACTAGTATACAGTCTTATATAACTCAACAGATTCAGTATTTTAGTAAAAATTTAAATGGAATGCTGTACTTGTACATTTTGTGCTTGGGTTGTAGGTGACAATAGAAATGGATGATAAATTTTTTCATGTGGTTACATAATTTCGCGGGCTTAGTCAGTTATCTCAGGTTCTTTATCCTCGACTTCTAGTCTTGCCTCTCGTGCTTCTTTGTATACTAGTGAATTGTTTACACTTTTGTACAGTACACTTTTCACAATTTGTGACTTCTGGTGTACTACCGGTAGTTTTTATTTCATCAGTATACCAAACTATTGTCTGTGTTCTTTCTATGTAAAATTTCATAAAATTGGAGGTCTAGATTAGAAGTTGTTCTGAAAATTGATGAATTTGAGCTTTAAGGGTTCAGTCTCCCTTAAAGGACAGTATGCACGTAAGCTAAATGCTTGCTGAAATTAAATCAGTGGGAAGTTATTTATGTATGATGTCCGTAGCCTTCTTTGGTTGCAGGATTTTTGTGCAGTAAAATATTCTTTGTGAAATACTGATATATTGTCGCGACGGTAATTTTTTTTTTTTTTTTTTTTTTTTTTTTTTTTGTGTGTGTGTGTGTGTGTGTGTGTTGAGGTAGAGACCTCATAATAATACTTTCGTCCCACTTGAGTTAAAAGTTTGTGTTCGATAAGTTTATCCGTGTTTGGTTTAATTTTTCTTGATATGATAATTGTGTGGTTTAGAGCCTAGATTTTCCTGGATATCTGTTTTGAAGTCAGTCTTACATCATGTTAGCACCGCGAAGTAAGGTACAACATGTTACGTTACGAGACATTATTAGTGATGAGCTTGCAGTTGGACAAGGCCAAGCGAGGCAGCGTAAACATTGACGAAGGTGGGAACGAGAGTAGTGCTTGATGTGTTGATAGATCTTTGTTGATTACAACATTTACTGTAGCATGAGGATACACTGCATTTTGTAATCAACAGGTGACAAAAACGCTATCGTGCGCTACTTCCTCCACTTTCAGTAGTTTACGTTCTGGTTGAAACGAAGTCTTTTCCAGCTGACGTTTCGTTTTTTTTCACACGAGTAAAGTTTAACCTTCGGGGAGTATGTCATGCAGACACGACCACAGGAGAAGAGGGTAGAGGGGTGTGTGCTCGGCGATAGTCATTTGTTTGAACAACAAGGAGTGTCGGACGATAGCTGATGATCGGAAGTGGGGCAGTGTGGCCATGATGGCGCGGCACAGGTGGCGCATGAAATGACGCCAGTAACATTACTGTTAAGTAAACTTTTCAGAAAGTGTTTGCCGTGCTTTAGAAAAGATTTTAAAAGTTTTCAAAACGTTTTTGTATCGGGGAATGTAGACCACTCGCCTGACGGCGTGGGTTTAAATAGTCGGGGAGACTAGCGCGGGAGAGCAGTATGTTAGTCGACGTCCTGGAATGATGAGTTAGGCTCGGAAGCTACGAGGTAAGCATGACTTAGCCATCTAAAGTAAAGATAAACTCCTAGAGTAATACTTAGTTCTTTTCTAACATGTAACGTCATAGTTTTTATTTTCTCAGTAGTGTGGAAGAACCCCTTGTAACTTCTGCTT